>PVJX010023129.1:0-29673 GCA_004027295.1 Dolichotis patagonum | reverse complement strand
TCCATGTGCCAGACACTGGATTGACAGTGTGTATCTTGCTGATAGAATTTATGTAGTCACAACCTAGAATCTTTCAAAAGTTCCCCACGCCAAACTGCTAAGTTTCTTGCGATGGCATATAAAGCTGCTCATGTTATGATCTTTGCTTATCTTTCCCGTTTTGTCTTCCTGCCACTCCACTCTTATACCTTGTCCCCTGGCAACTATGAGTTCTGCTCATGTGAACGTCGATGAAATAAATTACCATCTCTACCTGTCTTGCTGTTTCATTCCTCTAAGTATTTACCTGGTCTGCTCTATCTCGTACATACTTGCTTCTCGCTCCGACTTGTGTAAGACCCAGTTAAGGTACCTCCTCTTAAGAAACCTTACCTAAACTGCCTGATGAAAGAAATTACTCCTTTAATGCACTTTATACAATACCCTTTCGCTTACTGCAATTAGGTGCTTATCATGTTAAAACTGTAAAGTCATAAAAAGTTGTCTTATCTTCATGTTATCTGCAGAGTAAGACTAACACTTTGTAACCATCCAAAACTTTTGAATTGAACTGAAATAGTAATGTCCAATAAATCTCTCATAACCATGGTAATTCTTGCTGGGTCACTGTACCTAGAGTAATCCTGTGGTCTGAACCACTTAAACTGTGATATTATATAATTAGATGAAAAACAATAGTATAGCAATTACTTGTTGAAAAGACCCCTACATTCTACCTAGTGTTTGTTACCCTCATTGAACTTTTGATGGTTTTATATGGGGCAGAGATTCAATCCTCCCATATACACATATATATGTGGAAGATGAGTAACTGTCTTCCAATTTCCTAAGACATGTTTACTGAATGTTGCAATAGTATATACTGCAGTTTATACATGGCGTCATAAAAATACAAAAGGTGGTTAAGAAGAGAATGAACATAAGCAGGAAAAGAAAACAGCATGAGCTAAGTCATGGCAGTTAAGAAAACTGTGGTGTATTCAAAGGATTATCACAGTTTCATGTTTCAATAAAGTGGAAAGAGCCGGACAGCTGGGGAATGACAGTATATGAATGTCAAGCTAAGAAATGTTGCTCTTATTCCTAAAATGGAGAAATTTCAGAACTTTATACACAAGAAGTTGACCTGATCTAATTTGCATCTGAAGAAACCTGTGGTTTTACATAATCAATGTCCTGAGAGAAGAAGGACAGTTATTAAGCTGTTGGGTGGGTGGGGCAGGAGAGAGGTCTACCTTGCAGATTATACCTCTTGGTATTTTAAGAGTGATCTTATAATTTATCATCCAAAGTGAGAACACTTAAAGAAGTGGAAGACTTTTTTTAAGCAGTACTAGAGATGAAACCTCGGACTCTTATGCATACTAGGCACATGCTTTCCACTAAGCTACACCCCCATCCCAGGAGGCACTCTTAATCATAAATTATCTGAAAATAGAGACATTGTTGTAAACACAGACTGTCTTGACACAAAGAAGTATTCAGTCACCCTAATTTCGTGAAATAGACACCTGTAACCTAATCTACATATTCGTGATTTGTTTTTGTGGTCAATAGATTTCAATACATCCAAAGGTAAGGTACCTGTGGACATAGAGGGCAGCTAGTTTATTGTACTGAACAAAATTTTTGCTATAGAAATTGTACTATCAGTTTTTTTACAAATGCCCCTGTGACTATAAATGAAGAGTTCTCACCTGTAAAGTGTTATCACACAAACTCACTGGAAAGGTGGCGTGGCCTCTGCAAGCGACAGGCATCTGTAACTCGATGAACTCCTTAAGGCGCTAACAAGGAGGGCTTATTTAATGTTCCCATTTCTAAGCTAAAACTTTATTACTGTGAGAGTCAACATATTATCCACCATACTTAATTTACACCCATGCTACAGCTATTGTTGTCCACCAGGACTCACTTTAGTACAATTAGAAAATGGATGTGAAAATGTTTTGAAAATATAATCATACAAACATTATCACAGAATCTTATTTTCTTAAATGACTTTCTTTTGTGTACCCTCCTGTTACTTCCTCTTCCCTCAGGTGTTGCTATGTAGTATCTAAAGGGTTTTTTTTCTCTTGAGGTTACTATAATAATATTCTCCATTGCCTTTTTTATAGTGATAAATAACTACTATATAAGCATGATCTGATTAGTAATTTCTCATTTCAGTATGACAAAGAAATTACTGTCATCAACAGAGCAGTGGTATGTTCCAATAATTCGAGGAACGGAATATTCGATTTGCCAATAACTCCTGGGGAAGAACTGGAAGTCATTGATACCACTGAACAAAATCTAGTGATATGTCGCAATTCAAAAGGCAAATGTAGGCAAATATTGACTTGTTAACCATGAGATTTCTATTTCTTAGAAAATTTTACAGCATTTTCTTTAAACTTGAGAGTAACAGTATTTTCTGTCCCTATAGATGGATATGTCCTCATTGAACATCTAGACTTCAAGTAAGTGGTTTGATACTATGTTAAATCATGAGTTCTAACTACATAATAGACGTTGCATGCATTAGTCTTACGGGAAAACTACTGACCTTCCTGAAATTCAGGCAGTCAGGTGTGAAATGCCCTGTCTATCCTCTAAGGGTTACACTGGAAGAGATGTCTTTACTTAAACTTCTATACCAAGTATATTTTAAACACCTTAGAGGAGCATGAAAATAATAAACTGGGTAAGAAATTTTTCAAAACTCTCCTGTTGCCTTGGCTGTTTCAGTGTTTGTAATGTTCCCCCGCAGGCACCAAGGATGGTTCCCCTAAAGGTCACAATCAGACGGGGCTTGCGAGAGGGACGAGCGCGTCTAGGACCTGATCCCGCCTCGCAGCAGTTTGGTCAAAATGAGACGGACTCCCTGGAAATTTGGGAAATGCAGAAGAGAGAATGCACACAAAACCTCAACATTTAGTGTTGGTTGTACTCCTAAAAGTTTCTGTTTGCGTGTCTATTTCACACTGGTTCAGGAGAAGGTGAAGCAGCCTGCGTTCAGTCTGGAGTGCTTGCTCTGGAGCCGTATCTACACCTCGCAGTCATGCCTCAGGCACTTACTCAGCTGTGCAGATGGCGGACTGGCTTCCATAGTAACTTCTAGATGCTGCACCACAATTAAATTTGGTCTAATTCTGAACAGTGAATGTAGCCAGGGTCCATAAATACCCAATTTAAGGTACAGTCTTACAATAATTATGGCTTACTCTTTAATATTTTTAAAAGTGTAAGTGTCCTTTTGTTCTATCACAAAAACAAAATTGGATAAATGCTGTTCAAAATCGGTTTTCCTTGGGAATAGTGCACTAAAAAATAATTTACTCCTAAATTCAACCAGTTTTTTAAGAAATGTCTAAAACCATTTAACAATATCCAATATACACATATACACTGTATTACTTTAAAGCCTCTTGGTGCCTAAAATAAAAAAAGTATTTTGTGTATGTTCAAAAGCCTATTTATATACAATTTATATGTGTTTTCATTTCATGGGAAGTAACTAAAGCAGAGCTGAAACATTTATTGTATTTTCAAGTGTTATACACTGCATTTGAATGAGATTAAATTCTATATATGCATTCAACTCTTTAAATTGTACTTTTATTGGAACTGAAAAACTGAAGAATTGCGTTAAGTTCTGTAAGCAGGGTGACTCTGGCCTTACAAGGTACTGTGTAATGGAATTTGTTCCATAACTTCATCCTTTATAATTTGAGACTATTTTTAAAGCTTCTACATTGTTGTATTTTGTTTTGCATGTTCCAAATGGCACTCGCCAATAAAGGAAAGGTTAATCTAAGAGACAGGAATTAAAAGTATTCATGGAGTACAGAAATGAGGTAAAGAGATTACAAATAGCATAACTAAAGTTATGAATGAAACAACCACAGGGTAACAAAGGTGTTACAGAGCAGCTTAGTTCTGAAGACACAGAGATGGAAAATCCAGGCTCTTCCTAGTGACAGAAGAGATTCAAGGCAAATGGAGCGCAGTAAGTCTGGTGGAAAAACGGGTGTCATGCTGGGATGGCACAGGGTGTGCTTGGACTTTTTCTTCTAGCATGGAAAGCCACTGAAGTGTTAGGCAGGAAAGAAATGCCAGCTATGTGCGAAGTGGAGACAATCGCAGCAATAAGGATAATGGATTAGGAGACTACTGGTTTCCAATGTTCTCAGCAAAGGACCTTAACTAAAGACGGCAACAGAAATACATACTACAGGAGCCCCAGGAGAAATAAAGGAAGCACCATGTATTGATAAGGTAAGGCAGGAACAGAATTGGGGAAATGAAACTAAAGCTAGTGCCAAATACTGGGAATTTATTTCTGCTTGGAAGTCCTAAATTAAATTCACCCACAGCAGGCAATGACACAATTCTTTCTAGGTCAAGACCTGTTACAGCAGGCACTAACAGAAGTATGTATACCTAGGGTACTGATGGTGATCCCTGTGCAGCGGGCTGTATGTTACCACTGAAAGCTCTCAGAACGTTCCCCATCACTGGCCCAGGAGTAAGGAAGTGATGTCCAACGGAAACTTTCACACAATACTCCTGTCCAAAGAGAAACATGAAGCCGTATAGCACTCTTGCCACTTGTCTTACTTTCTCTTCTCTAAACTAGGACAAAAATAGCCAACACCCACAACTTAAGCCAGAGGTTTATTTTAGCTCACACTTTTTAGAGGATTCAGTCCATAAACGGTTGGCTCCAGGGCAAGCAGGGGTTGACAGAAGGGTCTGGTGGAAGAATGCTGCTTGCTTAATGGTAGCCAGGAAGCAGAGAAGGGAGATCCACCCTCCCAGCTCACTCCCACATGACCTGGCTCTAAGCAGGGCCCCCTCCTAACAGCAAGCCAGTTACAGTACCCCATCTCTGAACACACGAGGCTTCTGCAGGACCTTCCAGACTACACCATAACAGCACTGCAAACAATAAAGCATTCAAATTCTAAGTAACTTCATCCTTTATAACTTGTGACTATTTTAAGGTGAACAGAAACAGGCTTGATCCACGCCCTTTCACACGCCATAGGGCTTCTGTTCTAACTCAATGACTTGGTTTTTTGGGTCTGAACTGTTTTAGAACAATCAAGCTAAAAATACTTATCTATATCACAGCATTGTTGTCACATTGTAATAATGTGTTCTCAAATACTTAATACATAATACTATGTGTTATTGTTATGCCTGGCCTTTTCTGAAGTTTGGAAGATGCTGAAAATGAAAAGGACATTTTAAAAATCCATTATCTTAAAAGAATGGTTGGTATATATTTTACATAGACACAGAAAAATGTTTTTAAAATCGAATGTTTGTACAGAATAATCCATTTGGATTACACAAACTATTGCCTAATTATGCCTATGATACAGGTTTTCAGAGAAACAAGTGTTTCTCTCTGCATATCCACACTTAACGTGGTAATGGTTCCAGTTCACTAATACCCAGTCACAGTCTCAAAATCAAGGGATTCAAACTAAATGTTATTGAGGGGCAAAGGTTTCAAATGTGAACACACCTAATCAATGCTGACTGTCTCTGAGAAAACAGTGTAGCGTAAATATCCAATGAAGAGACTTTTTGCTTTAATTTTATATTAGAAGATAGCACACAAAGCCTATTAACCCTAACAGAGGCTACACTCACCCACTCCAAAGTACTGCATAGTGTGTGAGCTTTCTGTCACTGTGGTCAAACACCCGAAATAAGCACCTTGGGAGAAAAGGCTTGCTTTGTCTCACAATTTCAGACGGTTCAGCCCACGGGTGCTGGGCACTACTGCTCCTGGTCCTGCGGACAAGGCAGCACGTCCAGTGGCAGTGCAGACACAGGAAGCTGCTTGGCTCCTGGTAACCAGCAAGGAAGCACAGAAAGCCAGGAGAGACAGGGTCCTTCCTTTGATGAGGCCTTGCCAGCCCAAGAGCTACAGGTGCCCAAGAGCACAGCTAGAGGTGTTGGGGTTTAAGAGCCAAAAGGCTACAATGGGAAGCAGCAAAGCCTTGCCTTCCATTTCTGAATACTTCTGAGAAGCACTCCAAAATGTCCTCCAAGATGACATAGCATCCTTCTAGGTGACAGCTACAGTTGACATTTTTACCCTTTCAAATGTTCCAAATTTCCTACAGTAAGTATCCATTTCTCAAATTCAGCAAAAGACTTTCAATAAACAAATTCTTCTCCCTAAAGTTTAGGAAAAGCAAATTGAAATCTTGTATATCCTTTGAGGTTTACACTTTTTCACAGAAAATATCTTTCAAAAAGTTGATTTTAGATAACATTCAAAGTGGCAAATTTAAAGCACCTAGGTCACATCTACATTGCTTTCTACTCTTAGCTGCTATTAGTATCAACTAATATTAGTTTGAAGCGACCTGAGCCTTTGGCTGCCTAATTAATGGGTTAGATCCCTGTAATCTCTACTTCCTGGTGTTTTGTATCTGTCAACATGTGATGTGATTTTGCAAAAGAGATTTTATATATGGAATTAAAGTTGTTAACCTGTTGACCTTAAAGTGGGGAGATATCTGACAGTATGGTGGGCCAAACTTTATCAAATGGACACTTAAAACTAGAAAAGCAAGGCAAAAGAGTTAGTCAGCTGGAGAGTCAAAGAAGCGGTGCAAGAGGAAGGAGCAATCCAAGTGTCAACCGCATTGCCGGCTTTGAAGGTAAAGGCAGTCACAGCCACAGACTGCCAGTGGCTCCTTGAAGCTGTAACACCTAGCCCACACCAAGAAAGAAACAGGGTCCTACTGTGCTATGGAATCAAATTCTGCCAGCAACCTGACAAAGCTGGAAGAAGATGCTCCCCAGGAGACCGGCTCCAATCTATCTTTAATTTTCAACCTGTACGACATGAAGCAGAAAAAACAACTAAGGTCACAGGATTTCTGACTGGAAGATTATACATTTGTGTTAAGCCCTAAAGTGTTTAGTAACGTGTTACACCAACAACAGAAAACTTGCATATGGCTGAGGTAAAAAAGTACAGTACAAAAATGAAGAAAGATAGTGTAAAATCTCTAATCATAAGCAATATTTTCATAGCACACCTTGGGTAACTATTAGCTGATGTGAAGAATATTAGCTTAATAACAACAGAAACAAAAACAGTTTTCAAGTTAACCAGACTTTAATTTGATTTTGTGAAAAAAGCTTATAAGCAATCAGCTAGGCCTTTTTCATTTGTGTGGCTGCCTATGAGTTCCACAGAGAGAACCTGTAATGTGAAATGCTATGTAATTTGAGAAGACATATGTTTTACATGGTTACTGGAAGACAACCCTTCCCACTGATCATTTAACAATTATAAAAAGCACATAACAAACAAAACTGAAATTTGAATCCATGGTTATCAAAAGAGAAAGCACTAGAAACCTGTTGCTTTTCTCCCTGAAACAAGGGATCCCAATTTTCAATAGTTGAAACATTTTAAAATATAATTCAGTGCTCCAATGAGATAATGTATCAACCTATGGGGCTTTTTCCCCCTCTACAAGAATGCATGATGATCTTGAGGAAAAAACTGAATAATTACCATGCAATCATATATTACCTTATGACTGTCACAGACATACAGACATAACCTATATGGTCAACTTTCAGTTTTATTTGTCACACTCAAAATCCACTATATAGTATTTGAGCACACATGATAAAGAACACAACCATTCTTCCTAAAGCAGTAGCAAGACACTATCATTTGAGTTTGTAGCTCTATAAGAACTTCACATTTAAACACTCAAAACAGTGTACAACCACAGATGATTGTGAACAGCCTTGACAGCTGTTATTCTGGTACATTAAGGCAGCTTCAGCCAACGTTTTACAGAGTTTGGAACATTTGGTGAAACAAGTTAATATTTGAACAGTTGATGTTTCCAAAAAATTTTAAGTATCTCAAAAAAAAAAAAAAACCCACCAGAATTTGTGAAATTGGTCTGAAACATTCTTAGCACTATTTTCTTACCACATCATACTCACCTAAAAATCAAGATATTCACCCTATCAGTATCAAAGATATCTATTTTTTAAAAAAAGATACACATTAAATAGGGGCTCTAAAACTTGTAGTTAAACAAGGACCTTCCAATTCTCTCCCATACCTGTGAGGTAGGTTATTATCCACATTTTGTACAAGAGAAAATTCAATGAATGAGGTTACATGACTTGTGCTGCTACAGTGGTCAAAGGAATCAAATTCCAATTAGACTTTGTCCTTAGCTCTGTATTAATTCTTTGCTTTTCAAACTTTTAAAATATGGATTACTATCCACTGGATTCCTTTAAAAGCATCA
The DNA here is from genome assembly GCA_004027295.1 of Dolichotis patagonum. NCBI lineage: Eukaryota > Metazoa > Chordata > Mammalia > Rodentia > Caviidae > Dolichotis > Dolichotis patagonum. The sequence continues at coordinate 21,373 of PVJX010023129.1, read as the reverse complement.
AAAGGCAGCCAAATATTTATGAAGGTGATTTGTGTGAAACAACATACAAGAAATACAAAATACATTTAGTGAACAACTTTCAGCTGTGACGGTGTGAGATTTGGCCAAAATAACTTGAAACCAAACAGCTAGAACCAACATGATTAGTTGTGAAGAGAAAATCTAAAGGAAAGTGAAAAGGAACAGAGGGGGAAAAAGGATAAGCAACTTTCCTTTAAGACAGAAGGCACAATTTAGTGGGGTTGTTTTTAGAACAGTAGATCTATTTCTCTTTAAGAAAATGTTACCTTTCTAGAAAAATGGTTTTTCAGTTAAAAAAAATTTAAAAGGAACTTTTAACTGACAAATGTATGTTTAGCAGAAAAAAATTATGCAATTCTCCTTGCCTAGAATTTTGTTCTTCCTTAAAAATTTACAGTAAATTTTGAATTAAAAAAAATTACACTATAAATCTTGTCAAAACTACATATATTCAAAATGTTTTCATCCCAGAATATTCTACAAATACTTAACTTTTTCCTAGAAAGAATTCTGTACTTTAGGAGTTCCTTAATTGCACTTTAATAATTAAAATTTACCTAGCCTACTTGTCTAAATAATAAGCTACATCCATAAAATCGAAACTGCTTTAAATATAAACCACCATCACTAAAAGTCAGGCTGTAAACCGGCACTGTCCACATGGATGGTAGTAAATATTAACACTGGCTCGCAAAACTCACATAGGCCCATGATCTGAGAACTTCTAGATTCGTCCTGAGTCTTACCAGGTTACAGCTTAAGAAGTTTAACTGAAAATCAATCCGTCCTGATAATGGGTCCCATCCTTCATGCCATTACTGTTCAGTGGCATCAATGCATCATCATTCTATGTGGGAAAAGCCAGTAAGGGTGCCCACAACTTGTTACGTGTTTATACAAAGAGTTCATCAAACTCACCTTCTATTTCTAAGTTTTAAGGTTTAGGAGAATCTTTATCAAGCCAATAATAATCAGGTACTTCATAAACACACTCTACAAAAAGTGTTGTATTACCTAATATGCAATCAAAAAAGTTACCAATCTGTATATGAAATTTAGGCCTAATTTTCAGGTAACAGTCCAAAAAAAAAAAAAAAACCCAGTAATCTAGATAAGGATTATTAGGCTAATTTTTCTCTTTTAAGAGACTGTGCTGTAGGAATCACATAAATAAAATTTTAGCACAAACTATGTCCTAAAGCTTCTTTAGTACTTTTAAGCACCTTCAATATCTTAGAAGTACTTACAAAAAAAATCAATGTGCTGATCATAAATACTTCAGGAAACCACATCCACTCATTACAATGAACTAGTTCACGTCACTAAACTAAGAACTATTTACTTTACACTACTTTATGCCAAAGACTTCAGAGCAGTTCATCTGTGTCTGACTGACTGCAGACTACTGCGCTCTGCGACAAAGGCGGTGGCCCCGAAAAGCGCCCTGGCCACTGCACAGCGAGCCGCACTGTACGGCGTCAGGCTTTATCCAGAGCTCCTGACGCTGTCTCCTCATCAGCAAAGTAGCACACTGTACTTTGCTGGTTATCTCCCAGGTTTCTGTAAACTAACTGAGAAAGTGGGTCCCTAAATCTAAATATCAATATAGAAATGTGTGGAACACTTTCAGGTCTGTAATTATCTTGTGCCTTAAGCCAAGTCATCATGTTTTAACAAGTCTGGTTTCTGGATGATTTTTGTCATTTGTATTCCAGAGGGCAGCTGCAGGTACAAAAATATTCAAGTATGCATCATCAAAATGCCTCACTGCACCAAAACAACATTCACACTAGTATAAAAACTCTAAATACATAAAAAGTGAACATTAACATATACCACATGCAAAGGTAGAAAAGGCGAAACTTTAAAGCTCAGAGGTACCTTTGAGGCGTTTTACTCTATCTCTCCCATTTTAGGGTCACAGAAATGAGGCCCAACACAGGATACGACTTAGGAGATTGCACATACCCCATGCAGCATTAATCACAGAGTCTGAAAATTATGATTCAAGTCACATTCCCCACTTAAAAAGCCATGGGGTGACAAGAGGACAAGATAAATGGCAGATTTCAATGTTTAAAACAGACAAAACTATGAACACACCTAGCATTTACATACTCAGATCTTACCACTATTATTAGGCTTTAAATTACTAGCCTGTGAACAGACAAAGATGCAGTATCTTTGGTAGGCATGTCCTAAGCTTTTGTAACTTAAAAAGAGGTTTAATGCCCACATTAATTCAGTGTACTGCACATTAATAGATATTACAGATAAAGCAGTCCCCCAATTTATAATGATTATGATTACTTTCTAAATTAAGTTTCAATCCTAAAAATTAATTTGTATTCCCTAAGTACAAATTGGCCACAGAATAAGAGAATGCATTTGTAACCATTTTTGAAAGTACTAGGTGAAACTGGAGAACTGTCTGTGTTACAAATCACCAGCTCCCTGGCACAGAAAAACTTATTTCAAAGACTCTTGGATTCTCTTTACTGGTGGCTATTATTAATGCAAACACCAGAGTTTACAAAAATGTCTCTCAAAAGTTCTGTTATTACAACAAAAAACCTGTAAATGGTTCACCTCCCTCTTTCCCTGCATATTTGAGACAGCTTCTCCCCTAATTTAGGGAGGCAATCAGGTTAGATCTGGCACTCTGCACAGAAGTGTTTGGATGGTCACTGACTACACATTTTAAAAGAATCAATCACACTGGCTCATGGTTTAACCATTTCTTCGTCTTTTCTTCACAAGTAATCTTGTAAGAGTTTTCAAGTCATCCTCTGACACAAGAAAGAAATCTTGATCCAAAACAGTATTACAACCTGATTGAGAAAACCAGTGTTTTACAAAACAAGTTTCAGACAAAAAATTCTTAGTCCTGAATTCACTCTATATGTCTAGAATTAAAAGAGAAGATTTTGAATCTGAACCAGGTTCTCCCAAACAACCGATAAGGGAAAAAGCAGCACTGTCTTAATCTCATTCTTAACTACTCTAATTATGATAATCTTGTACAACAACTTTCCTAAAAAAGCGTTTTCCAAACTTCTTTCTCCTAAGTTTGTAAAATAGTAAATTAATTTGGGCAAAGCAGGATTAAACAAAATTACATTTTGTTTTTTTTTACCTGAAGGATTTGCCAGTCTTGAGTACTCCTCTCACTATCACCCTAAAGGGGAAAGTAGGATTATTTCCAAACTTACTCCATGAAATCTGTTTGAGAAATGCTGTCCTAGAACCAAAAGGAGTCCACCTGCACGGTCCAGATAAGAACAGATCTATAACACAAGAGCAACCATCGCCATCGACACTCTCCCCAGTCTCTGAGCGGGAAGAGCCCCCTCTCCAGCTAGGCAACCCCCAGGTAACCCGTCCACAAGAGGTTAGTGTGGAGATCTGGGGTCAGCAGTATAGTCTTTCCTTCCCTGTGCCCATGAGGAACAAAAAGCCTGTTTATTACAATGTTCTAGTCTTTATTATGCTAGACTCAGTCTCCCGAAATTTCTTCAAACCAACTTATTATACCACCTAGATACACAGAAAAGTTATGTTTTAAAAAGTTACCCAGGAAAAAACAAAACTATGACCCTCAGATCTCTAAAATTTAACAAACAAGTAACTATCAAACTGTGTGTCAGTGCTTAAAAATACTGGCATGAATAAGAAAATAGTAAATATATTTTTAACTCTCAAAAAACATAATATCTTTAAAAAAATTACAGTATCTGATTTACTAGACTAATAAAGCTACAATGTTTCAGACTCCTGCTGTTTTTCTGCCTACAAAATTGATTCACTGCAGACAAAGAACTTGATTAGTTCCTTATTTCTAAAGTTATCCTATTCATCTGGGCAAATATATGAGATGGTCTTGTTTTTCCCAAAAGAGATATGTACACACTGGAGAAGCCAAAATTACGCTACACAGCTGACTTTAACAGCAGGATTACTTATCTTACCCAAATTACTAAACAAAATTACCTCTCTGGCCACAAGATGGCAATCTTTCAAAAGTTAAACCTTTTAAATTGTCATCTCAAAGCACACCCTTTCCACCTCTAAATTCATGATGATTTTTATTTTGATATAAAGAAGTTGGGTTTAGAACATCGAATGCCACATTTTAAAGGATCTATATGCAAACTCCTGACTCCAATGACTTTTAAAGACAGACATACTAATCTCCCATAAACACAAGAAAAAGTTGATCTAACTTCTCATTTGTTTCTTTGTAAAAAATACGTTATTTTTGGCTAAGAGAAATCTGTCAAGGCAATGTCATTCTTTTGTTTCAAGAGCTTAATATTTTATGGGGTGAGTCTGGTGAATGAAACTGTTAATTACAACATAAATACAATAAATGAATAAATACAAATTAGATAAATTACATATAATTTAAACATTGACTATAATCAGTAAGCTTTTACCTAACCTGCTATATATATAGTATGAGTGTTTTTAATCTTTTAAAAATACCTTGCTCAGAGCAAAACAAAACAACGTGTTTTTGGATTAAAAGCACTGGTGTATGAATATATACCTGTATATAAGTAAACGCATTTATTTATTTGAGAGATTATTTTTAAATGTTTAAGGCGTCTTCACCCTAATCAGGACCAAGTGAAGATCACAGGCTACCCAGCTTTGGAAATTTAAAAGCCCGTAGGGCCAGAACCATGTTTTCAAACTGAATGGTGAGCAACCAAGAAAGGGAACCAAAAGAGAACCAAAAGTTTCGGTAATCAGCCAGTGAAGTTCTGGGAGCAAAGACATGATCACAGGCAAAGGAGGGAGGGAGGACCTTGCGTGTACAATTTAAATTTCAAATGAAGAATTAGCATTACAAAATGAACTGGACTGTAACTTCCTAATCCTCTCTCACCACATACACACAAAATAAAAGATCAAAGATCAGAGTGCCCTTTTAAACGATTGGTGATGTATCTAGGTGTCTCATTTAACTGCCTTTACATTCCTGGTAATGTGCAAAAATAAAAGTCATGAAAAGAATTTGAAAAACATAGGTCTTAAAAATGTTTTTAAATTATGTAAGGTTAAGGAAAAAATAGAAAGTATTGCGATTCCAGATGTTCTAATAATAACTAGAACCTTTAAGGTTCTTAAGAGAGACAATGTTATTGTGGGAAATCTCAGGTAAATCTCAAGATAAATTTTGGGTACCTGTTATAGGACCACAGTCCTTCTGATGAACAGTAAGCAATATCTGCAAACACTTTTAGAAGAACCTGGTCTCTAAAATGGGATAATGCTTTAAGATTTCACCATTTAAATAACATCTTACTAATGACTACTTTGTCTTTTAATCTTCTTGTGCCACAAAACTGCAAGCAAAATCACAGCTTAAAACCTGCTGATATTTAGGAAGTTTGTATCCTCCTACACTAAATAGTGGAACAAGAAAATGCTAGAGTAGCTCACTCAACAGTGAGGTGTGCTCATCATCTGTAGTGAATTCACAATGGTAAATTAACAATCTTCATCAGCATCCACCCACTAAAAAAAACACTGCCTATGTGAGTTTATGAGAGGCACAACAAAATGAGAGCGCTAAACTAAATGTCAGGCCTTTTGTTTTAGCAGTTTCAATGGTATTGCATTTCTCCCGGTAATATCATCTCTCTCAATATTGCAGAGTATGGGGCTTGGGATACAGCTCAGCGGCACAGCGCCTGCCTGACAAGCATGAGGTCCTGAGTTTGATTCCTGGTCAAAAAAAAAAGAAAAATTTTTTTGCGGAGTATGTGACATCTGAAAGGTAATAATTTAAAGAATATATCTTATTTTCACAGTGCAATAACAGAAAGACAGAACCAGGGACAGGTCATCAACGGGCTAAAGTGGTGATGAGACTGGCACACATCTCAAAGAAATCCATGGTGTGACTGCCCAGGCGAGGGGACACCGAAGACACTGTGCTTCCGGTCAAGGAGCCGGTGAGGGAGCCGGAGAGTGCATGGCTCTCCGCAGTCACAGAATCAAAACTCGACCTCGGTCTGTGCAAACCAGCTGCAGAACAGGAACGCTGAGGCGTCGAGGAACCAGACCTCTGCTCCGCCACCTCATCTGGAATGGACCGAAGAAGAGCAACTTACGTGACAGGCACACCTGCCCGAGTCCTACCTCTGAAGTTGCCACAGTCAGAATATTAAGTAAACACATCTAAGCAAGGTCAACTGAGTCATGAATGTCATACTTCAGTCTTTTAGCAGCAGTGGGGGCAGTAACTCTGCCCTCTGACAATGTTAAAAGGCGTTACTATCACTCAATACTCCCACGCAGCCAGATGTGGCCCCCAAATGCTCAACAGAGTATGAGTGCTATCCCTGCATGAGAGAAAGCACATGACAGCAACTTGCTTTCTCCTACGCATCAAACAAAAGTTGAAATCATTTCACTTACAGTTTGGTTACGTCTAGACCACTTAATAACCAGTGAAGAAGACATATGCACTATGTCTTTGAGGTGACTTTACCTGGTCACCTAGTGCCAAATTTTATCTTCTCAGAGCTCATGGCTGCGTAACTTCCTTACCGTCAATGCTTTTAAAATCCAAAAGATAACTCCTATTGTCAACCAGGTAAAGCTGTAAGCTCATTTTCACGTAATTGCCAGTTACTGGATTTTTTCTTCTGACACGAAGATGATAGGCATTCACTACCTAAAACAAGAAACCATAATAAACTAAAAAAATGTCTCCCTTAGTATTGCAAAGAATGTCAAAAACATGTGATTAATAAGGCTGGAGTATGGAAGGAACTTCTCACTGATTACTTTTGTACGTATTACTAGTGGTTTACTGTAATATTTAATTAATCCCCCTAGCAGCACCATTTGTGAACAGCAACTACAATTTAAAGAGAACTCAGGCATTCTGTATTGTCTAACCTTCACACCAGGTATGTATCCATCCTAAAGCCTCAATAATAACCTTGACTGCCCTGCCTTTCCTTTATACTTTTACTGATGAGTAGGGAGCAGCAGGAGTAAAGAGGAGCTAACATGTCAAAGGCTTACAAGAGGCTGTCACAAAACTCAGGCATCACAATGATCCTGTGAGGAAAATACTAAGTTCTTTTCCGCCCTCCCCCTGCCCCACTCCCCAGCCATAATTTAACCCAGGGCCTTTGCATTGAGTTACACTCTAGCCCTTTTTATTTTTAATTTTGAGGGTCTTGCAAAGTTGCTAAATAACCCACGCTAGGCTCAAACTTTTGACTCTCTTGCCTCAGCCTACTGGGATTACAGGCATAAGCCTTGTACTCAGCCACTGTGTGTCTTACAAATAAGAAAACTGCACCTCAGATAAAGAATATTCTGGGTTTTTTACAACATCTGTCAAAGTAGTAAAATTTTCAGCAAGAAATCTTAAAGACATAATCATCTCTTTTTTAACTAAACAAAGTGCTTCAGGAAAGGTAGAGCTGTGTTTTAGTTTTAAGGAAATATTTTCATTTGTTCATGTACAAATAATAAAAGTGATTTAAACACATCAAAAATATTTACATAGCAAGTTTGAATGTTTTTCTTCTTCTTTTAAAAAGAATTTTCGCAACTCATGAAAAGAAAAAATAGAGATGGATATCTAAAATGAAAAAGCACTTTTCTCTTCACATATATTTAAGCAGAATTGCAATGAAATTAACCACTAAAAAGATAGTAAAACTGGCTGATTCTAAGTAAAACACACCAAAACTAATGGTTAAAGAGCACCAGATATGTAAGAGAATTTCTCAACTTAGAGAAAAGTATTTGTTGACTGAAAAAATATATCCTGATATCATTTTTAATAACCAGTAGCTGTCACAGCCACCCACTTCCAGCATCCCAATTAAGAAGCAAAATTAATTAATTAAATTCCTACACAGAAAGTAAAAATATACTATTTTTGAAGCCTTAGGACTCAGTGTTATAAAGCCTGCTGAGACAGGCACAGCACTCCTCATGGAATTCCATGTTGGTTACCTCCTGTTTCTTGGTCAAGCATGCTACATAGGCTCCAATATCAACAGCTGTTTATCCTTGTAAAGGTGCATTTGTTTTTTCTTCAATGCATATGTTAGTTATTGGAAAGAAGGGTCTACCAGGCAAAAGTATTAACTCCACTAAATTTATGTCAAAATCAACAAATAACTTTCTACTGATCACAATACAAAACTCAACTGTTTAGAAGGCTTACAAGAAAATGGCTGCTCCAAAGGACCTTAATGTACCATAGTTTCCTACCTTCCACTCAAAACCCAGCTGCTTCATAGCTCGGTACACTTCGGCCATGATGTCATACGGTTTGCTCTGGCTTCGGATTCCAAGATGCCACTTGGCTTTCTTCACAGCTAAAGATTTGGGTTTAGTCGTATTCAGTGCATCCAATGGGCATCTTGCTTTGGGACTGTCTGCTATAAGGGGCGGCATCCTTTCGGGATGGGGTTTCAGGCCTGGGGGAATATGCATGGCACTATCATCCATGAAAGAACCAGTTGGAGGACTGGAGGCGAGGTAGAACTCACTGGCTTGGTTCATTATTCTCCGATTGTCAATGATAAGATGATAAGCCACTGCAAGCTGGTCTTGAGGGTCACCACTATATAAACTGTTCATTACTTCTGATTCTGTACACTCAAATTTTTCACACACTTCTTTCACAGCCTCATCATCAATGACGTTAGCATCGTAAGAGGGGTCTTCAGGAAATAAGTAATTGGGCAAATCTTGTTTAAACCATTCATGCTCTCTAGGAAAAAACACAATACACTGTTGTAAGAACACACTTTGGCAAGTCTCAAATAATTTAGACATAGGCCAATATAAGGGCTCAGAGTTCTGGTCTCCCATCTCAGCTCTGCACTTACCAGCTATGTGACCCTAGGCAAGCTAATTCATCTCTACTCTTGGAATAACTATGATTATTCAAGTTTGAGTATTAACCTTTATTTTCTTGAAAATGAGCAAAGTGAACCTGTCACTCCAAGGAAAACAACGAGAAACACCTGTTGCCAATGATAAATTTCAGGACTTCAAGTAAAACTTTGGAACTGTATATAGCAATTTCTATATGCCTCCATGAATTTAACAGCTTTTCCATAGCTAATGACTATCTGATGATAACATCAGTTACTGATAAATCAGATTATTTGTTGATGATAACAAATACGGTTTTTTGATATAATAAAATGTGTCAGGCTTGAGATTTTTAGCTCAGTGGCACAGTGCCTGCCTTGCACATGTGAGGCCCTGAGTTTGATTTTCTGTACCAAAAAATAAAATTAAATTAAATTAAAATAAAATTAAAATAAAATAAAATAAAAATAAAATAAAAAATAAAATATAAAATAAAATAAAATAATGTATTACCATTTAGGAAATCTGCAGAGATCAGCAGCACATTTTCCAAAAGCCAATGTATGGTGTAACAGAAGCACACATGCATAACTGATCACTCAAAATGAAAAAACAGATTACTTGATTATAACAGAATAAAGTACAAAAGTTCACTGATATGTTTTCTCATTTGATATTGAAGACTAATATGTTAAGCTTTAATATCAAAAAAATCACAATTATCTGAGGCTATTAAAATACTCCTTTCTTTTCCAATCACTGAATCTAAATGAGGTCAGATCTTCTTCATATATATGAGCTAATCATATTACAAGACTGAATGAAGATGTGAGATGTGAGAACATAAATGTCTTTGATTAAACCAGATATTAAAAAGACTTACAAAATGGAAAATAATGCCACTCTTCTCATACTTTTTTTATTTTGGAAAGTAAAAGTTTTCCTAAAAGATGTATTATTTAAATTATCATGCAATGGATTTCTTAAGTGAATTAAGTATGTTTAATTCCTCAGTTTTAATTCTAATAGGCTAATTATTGATACATTTAAAAACATCTTTGAGATCCTCCAGTTTTAAACAGTATAAAGACCTACTAAAAACTAAGAATCTTAAGTGATAGACTCCTAAATCTTTTTTTCTCCTACTTCTGGGCCTCTGTACCTGACATTGCTGTTGCCACACTAGAATGTCACACTGCTCTCACCTCTTTTCCTATAACACACACTATTCTTCATGATTAAGCATTGTTATGTGGTAGCAGTGGGAATTTCTTAAGGTCAGATCAATGATACATTTTGACCAAATGACTTCTATTTCACTATGTATGAATATTTACTGAGAAAATATTATGGACAAAAAGACTTGCTCCTCCACACAGAAATTATATACTACATAGATAGGGATTAGACAAACATTTGCAAGAGTAAATACCAAGTTATAAATATATAATATGCAAATCCTGTGATACAGCTGCTGAGTAGAAAAGCACGGTGTAAAGCACAGAATGCGTAACGGGAGACAGACGATCAGGAAAGCCCCTTTGAGTAACACTTGTACTTAAGCAAACACCAGAATGATCACAAGTCGCCTAAGCAGAGTTGGGGAACAGATATTCCCAACACAAGAAGCAGCATGTGTCAAGGCCTCAGGGTAAGAAAAAGTTTTTCCATGTTCTAAGAACTGAACAAGCCCAAACCATGAAAGCATAGTAAGTTCTGAAAAGGAGTAGCGAAAGACTTCTAGCAAGATTTTTCAAAATCAACTTGTTCATAACTCCAGAAATTAACTAATACCTTGCAACAGTCTGAAGAGTATTCAAGAAAAACAGCTGAACCTCAGCAAGAAAAGAGATAAAAAAAAGAGTATCTTCATCTTCCTTTATCCATCTACACATGAATTAGCTTTAAAAACCAACAGCTTCATAATCAAACCATTATTTTATATGACCTCCTTATCGGTAAATTAACTCCACAGACTTATTTACATTTTTCTTTCTAAAGACTATAACTATAAAACAGAATCAGAACTTTTATTATTCTAAATTTATATGCTTATACAAGTAAGTATAACTATATATGCATGCCTAATTTTTTTTCTGAGAAAAACCCAATTAGGAAAACTATTCTAAAGAACTGTGAACACAAAGGGTTATTTCTTTTCCTGCTAAATTCATTTTTATCACTAAATCTGGTGGTTACTAGACACTTTCACATTTTTGTGCAACAGGCCTGGAATACTGAAGAAATGCTAAGGAGGAAAAAAAGGAAATGCCAGGGAAACAAAATGATACATAAATGCAAAAGAAATTATCAGTTCTTGTTTGCAATAGAAATCTGCATCAATTACATAAGCTACTACTTAAGCTATCCTTTAAATATTCCAAGGGTCACAAGTTCTCAAAATAGTCATTCGGGATCAGGAAGCAAAAGGGACAGTTCTAGAAAGATGTCGAAAAAAACGCATATGTAAACAAACATGGATGAAATATTAGGTAAGAATAAAAACCTCTCCAAAAACATGAACAATAAGGAGAGAAGGCACTGAATTATCCCACTATGTGTACTATAAAAGGCTATATTTATATTTATAGTAGGACCAGCAACTACATTCCTGATAATTTCTCACTTGACAAGATATTCTTCACAGCAAATCCAGTATTGGTTACTGGAGTTAAAAAGTTAGCAAAACTGTTGATTTATTTATGCACAAACCTCTCCCTATTTTTCCATTTGAAATTCCTTCAGATACTCAATGTACACTATTCCCAGGTCCTGTAACTGAACACAGAAAGAAGACACAACACTCTATCTACCCGGACGTAGTCATAACTCAGGAGCGCGATGCAATGAGACATAACTAGGTACAGTATAAGAATGACAGCATAAAGCACAAACAAAACGCTGCCATAGCAGGAGCAGCTCTGAAGCTTGTCTTGGAATCAGGTTATTTCACAAGGGAGGTGGTATATAAGCAGAATTTTAAAAGATGAACGGAAGGCTAGTAGGTCAGAAGACGCATAAAGACAGCATTAATGAAAACCAGGACCCCAAGGCATTAAATCTGTGTTATGTTAGTATCTGTTATTCCTATGATGAATAAGGACAAGGTCTATGTGACTGAAGCAGTGATACAAGCACTGTGGTAAAGGCAGAAAATGAGAATTCGGAAGTAGCAGAGCCTCTGAAGAGTCTTGTATGCTTTACTACTTAAGCTAAAAAGTTTTAGCAGCACTGCTGAGTATTTTAAAGAAAAGTAACATGATTAGATTTGTGCAAAAAGGCCAGTAAAATGCTTATAAAAATGTCATAAAGCACGCCTAGCATAAAGCAAGTGTTCAATTAATGTCACTATTATCACTATAAGCAACTATGAAAAGTCAAAGCAAGAATAATCACCTGATGTCTTTAATAGTTGCTCGTTTTAGAGGGTCAACCTGCAGCATGTGCATCAGGAGAGTAGCCACAGAGCGATTGAGATATTCTGGGATATAAAACACACCCCCGCGGATCTTCTTAAACAGCGTAGGAACATGCTCATCGTCAAATGGGAGGGTGCCACAAAGAAGAGCATACAGGATGACACCACAGCTCCAGATATCAACTTCTGGGCCTGCATATAACCTAAAAAGGATAACAAACCTGAGAAGCAAGTACCACTCTTTCCTCATCTTTCTGTACCCTGCTTCTACATATGTATGTTGTACAGACTCTACATATTTTGATTTTTAAGGTTTTTAAAATAAAATCCATAGCCACTCTTAACACTCAATAGCTGTTCTCTATAAGAAATAGCTAATCAGTTACCATGGAACCTTGCCAAAAGAATGTCATATATATTTGTCACTAACTTCATTGCAATTTACTAACTAAAAACTGAAACATTTTCTATGGTTGCTTTTTGACGGAAACATCAAAGTAGGTAATTACAAACTCTAAAACATAATAGTATAGTGTACAGGCTCACTCTTCTCTCATAGAACTAGTACAAGAAAGAAAATGAACATAATATAATTTTTATCCCTGGCATATTTGCTTTAAACAATATTTGAAACATTAAAATACCTAACTACTACTATGGAGACAGAATTTGTACCTGCTGCTTTTATTCTAATCACTTGTTAGCTCACAGAAGTAAGATTAGCTTTGCTCCAGACATCCTGTATTTACAGTTGTCACCTATTTTTTTCCTCTCATCCTTCTATAGCATTAAAATTTCTGATAGCATATTACCAAACTAAAACCTGAGTCCAATGTGACAAAGTATATTTGCACAACTCCAATGCAAAGGACAGAAAATACTACTCTAAAAATTTCCATTACTCATTTATATTATTTGCTGTATTACCCAAACCCCTTGCAGTGGACTACATGCTCACGTGCCCTGCAAATTCATCTACTGAAATCTTAACTCTCCAAGTGATGGCATTAGGAGGTGGAGACTCTGGGGAGAGATTAGGTCACAAGGGTGAAACTCTCATGATGGAGTTAGAGCCCTTATAAAAGCAACCACGCAGAAAGATCACTTCCCCTTCCACTGCATGAGGTGACAGTGACCAGACAGCGGACTATGAGGGATAGGTCCTACCGGATATGAACTTACCAGCACTTCGTTTTTGGATTTCCCCAGAACAGAGAGAAATGAACTTCCATTGCTTAAAAGTCACTCTGTGTTACTATGTTACAGTATCCCAAATGGATTAAAAAAACACCTATATTGCTACTTTCAATACTTTCAGAGAATAGCTAACTTTTTAAATCAGACTTTGGTCACTGCAAAAAGACTTGACTTCACCACTGTATTCTACACAAATGTTACTGTATTGCAGCAATCAATAAATTATATACATAGTCTCCACTTATACACTTTAATTTCATGAAACAACAGTATTATGCTCCAAAATTAAATGCTTTCAAGGACAAAATATAAAACAGTATTCTATAGGCTTTATAAGATATGTAAAATAATAAGGCATGTTAGTGTATTCCTATAATCGCTCCACCTTGGAAGAGAACACAGGAGGATTGAAAGTTTAAAACAGTGATTTAGCAAGATATTGTTTCAAAATAAAAAATGAAAAGGTCTGGGAATATATAAGTAGGTGATGTGAAGTCCCTGGATTCAATTCCAATACCACAAACAAAAAAGTAAATTATTACTAAAGTACTACATAAAATAATGACGACACTAGCTTAATAAAGATAATGACACTAGCTTAAAATTAGCAAGTGTTTACTCTCTTACCTGTCCTTTTCTAAAATGAAAGATCTGTATCCCTTTTTTTTCTTGTAGTACTACAGGTTCAACCCCTGGCCTCAAGCATGCTAGGCAAGCTCTTTCCCACTGAACTACATACCAAGCCCTTTTTCTTCTTGGGGCTTTTTTTTTTTTCTTTTTACTTTCTTGAGTTAAGGTCTAATTAAGCTGTCAGGCTACTCTCAAAGTTTCAATCCTCCAGCCTCAGCTCCCAAGTAGCCAGATGACATGTATGCACCAGCTCAGGTGCACTTCTAATGGAACATTTTTAATTAAAAAGGCATTTAATATAACCCTTTTCCCTCTAACAACTGAAAAACTAAACAATTTTTTTCTGTGTTAAACATCCTATTTTCCAAAAACATAATTAAATGTTACAAGATTACAAAAAGCTTATTCTAATTTATTACCTGCCTGAGATGACTTCAGGTGCTGCATAATTTGGAGATCCACAACTAGTTCGTAGAAACTCGCCATCTGACATCATATTAGATAATCCTGAAAATAAAAACAATGTTTCCTTACTGCTAGATATTTTAGACATAGATAAAAACAATCAAGTGTCTACAGCTCCACAAACTGTACTTTTTAAACCAGTGAAAAGCACTTGTTAGATTTGAAATTGAGCATTTCAGTGATTATAAAAAAAGCTAAAGAACATCCTATATAGGACTGGAGTTATCTTTCTAAATAAACAAACTGCTTACTTTACAAATGAGGTTATTTTAAATTATTTTAACTTTTCCAAAACTAAAATCATCAACTTGGGGATAACAATGCACAATGTATGTGCCATTGTCATGCCCTGATTGACATGCTTTGAAATATTGTTAGTTTTTTTTCTTCTTTATTTTCTTTGAATAAAATGAATTTGAAAATAAATAAGTAAATAAATTCAACACCTTGGCAGGAAAAAAACCCTGAAATCATCAAAATACTGCCTCCTCCTACAACTGACAGAATGAAATAGTGCTCCTATGCTTTGAAAAGGCTTTCTAGCCTGGTATGGTAGTGCACACCTTGAACCCCAGCAATCAGGAGGGGGCAGGAGAATCACCATGAGTTCAAGGCCAACTTGGGCTGCACAGTGAGTTCAAAGCCAGCCTGAACTGTATAGCAAGACCCTTTCTGGGGAGGGGGGAAAAACACAATAAATAAACAGCCTTTCTAAAAAATCAGTAATTCAAAGCTCCAATTCTTAGGCAGGTTACGGCTCTGAGGTTTTTAGAGAAGAGAAATAGTGAAACTAGTTTTCCTAGTTTAAAGACAAACTACAGAAGAAGATGTGAATCAGCAAGGTTGAACAGTGGAACTATCACATCTCTTTTTCCCTTAGGATCTCACATTCTTTTTCTCAAATACATGGGTATGTTACAACAAAGTCTTTGGAGCATAAAAACCAGATTTTACCTTGTCTTTACCTGTGGTGAAACAGCCATTCTCTCATTAAGTTGTTAGATATTACACTAAGATTCATGGACCTCTCCACCAATCACAGAAGGACTAAAACCTTTTTTCAAAGATGCATGCAAATTTTCATGTAGCTGTTTATGTGCATTCGTTAGGGAAAATGATGTACCTTCACATTTTCAAAGGAGTTTGGGACTCCTCCCCAACCCCCTAACCCCTGTACTGACCTTTAGCAAAAAAAAAAAAGAAAGAAAAGAAAAGAAAAGTATCATTAAGTATCATTTCCTCCGGAAGAAATGCGGGTGAACAGCTTCATCTTTTTTTGTCAGTTGTTCTTCAGTCAGTGCATGTTTCAGATCACAAGGATCACATTCCTTGTGGGAGTTGGTACATGTGCATAACACATCTTAATCCTTTCTGTCATCCCCGCTCCCTCAACTCTCTCCATTTCTTCACCCCTTTCCTTTTTCAAAACATCTATATCCCTGTTTATTACCTAGCTTTTATTTTGTTCTTTATTTACACTTTGAGTTTCCAGATCTAAGAGAAACAATGTGATACGTAAGTTTGTATGTTTATTTCACTTGCCCTGATTGTCTCAAAGTACATCTGTTTTCCTACAAATGACTTAAGTCTATCTTGATGGCAGAGTAGCACTCCACTGTGCATAAACAGCACATTTTTTTTTATCCATTCATCTATTGATGATACATAGGCTGCTTCCAAAATTTAACTATTATGACTTATGCTGCAATAAACATGAGTATACATGGGTCTCTGTGATATGATGTTTTCCAGAGGATATCTAGAAAGGGGACAGCTGGGTCAAACAGAATTCTTAGTTTTAATTTTTTGATAAATTTTCATCCTGATTTCCATAATGACTATATGAGTTTACATTCAGACCACAAATGCAGAAGAATTCCTTTTCCCCCAGCGTTTGTTATTATTTGACTGAGTGGTGACAGTCACTCTTTCTGGAGTAAGATGAAATTTCAATGTTGTTTTAATATGCGTTTTAATGCCAAAGATGGTGAACATTTTTTTCATGTATTTACTGGCCATCTCTATCTCTTCTGAGAAGTGTCTATTGATTTCAGTTGCCCATTTTTTGACTGGATCTTTTATTTTGGGGAACGTCTAATATTTTGAGTTCTTCACATATTTTAGATATTAGTGCTAGCCCTCCAACTAGTTTTCTAGAAGTATCTGCACTTTAGAAGTATATTTAAAGGAAGGCACCAAGCTGGTATGGAGACTGCAACTAATTCCCTTCCATGGTACAAGATTTACAACGCTGACAGTGAAAGTTTTAATTCTGTAAGAACTGTTACTGGCACAGTTTAAAAGGTAGCTATATATTTCTGAAAAACCTTAGAGTTACATACCAAAATCAGCTATCTTGGCATTCATCTGTGCATCCAAAAGTACATTCTCTGGTTTTAGGTCGCGATGAACAACCATGTGCCTATGACAATAATCTACAGCAGACAGAATTTGCTGGAAGAGCCGCCTGGCTTCCATCTCTTCAACCTATCAGGTATGAAAGAAACTGTATTAGGAATATCTAGAGTTTTAGTGTTATAATCAGTCTAAATAGAACTAAGCAAGCTAATTAGAATTGGCTAATTAGAATTCTCAACAAATCAGAGAAAACCAACCAACCAAAGCCTTGTCAAAGTTTACTGTGTCATTTGGCAGGTTCTGCTTTGTCATACGGGAACAATGTTCAGTTTTCAATTAATATCATTAAATGTGCACAATGTTTTAGGGAATTATCAGTAAGAAAAACTAACTCAGAACTTACACAAAAGTTCGAAGAAAATAACTGAAAGTGTCAGCATAATTTTACAGACTTAAAAACCTAAAAATCATTTTGAAATTAAGTGGAATATATTTCCCAAAATCAGAATTTTGATTTTGGTTGATGACTGCATTTTTTAACAAAGAAAATCTGTCTAATCTGTATGTTTTGATGGACATTATTATAGAAGCAACTCAAACTTGAAGCTATTGCTGTAGTTGGTTATTTCCCAGTATCTACCTTTTTTAGCTTATGTGCTAAATAATGTATCACTCACCCGTCCATGTTTACAGATGTAGTCAAATAATTCACCTCCAGACACATACTCCATTACCATAAAAAAGTCTGTTGGAGTGCTGATTACCTGGTATCTTTTCGTTTAAAAAAAAAAAGTTAATAAATGTTACTTCCATCAAAATCAAACTACCTTATCCATTCTTGCTACAACTGCATATACTAGTGTTTTATAATATTTTAAGATTGCAGCAAATTTTACATTACTGAAATGACACAGAAGTGTTCTACACCTCATGAGGTTCACACACAATCCTTCAGTGCCCTTTCAGATTCATGTAATCTTTGAAATCCTTCATTTTAAACAGAATTGAGCATTAATTTTGTTTTAAAACTTTGTTCATAGTCAACAGATATTAGGTATAATCTACTTAAACATAAAGAAGAAATACTCTTGGGCAGATAAAAGACACCAGAGAGAGGTATATAATCAGCAACATCTAGAGAGTAGGCAAATGACCGTTTCTTCAACAAGTAAAATCCAACAAAAAGACAGCAAGGAGAAGCTATATGTCAAAAGCAATCCACACTGGATATGGTGACACATGCCTATAATCCCAGTACTCAGGAGACTGAGGCTAGGGGATTACCACTAGTTTGAAGTCAGGCTAGGGTATATAGTGAGTTCAAGGCCAGCCTGAACTACACAGCAAGCTCCTGTCTCAACTTCCTGCCCCAAATAATTCAAAAGACATACTGACCAATTAATAGACTTATTTGATTCTGGGTCAAACCAACTTTAAAAGTAATTTGTGGGAAAAAAAATAAAAATAAGTAAATTTTTAAAAATTTTAAAGAAAAATTAAAAAACTAAAAACTAAAAATTAAAAAATAATGAGAAAAATAATTTACTAAATAAAGTGTGAAAACTATCTATATGGTTGATGAGCTGGTTAATTACTGTAACTTTTTAGATATGATAGTGATACTGTGCTTGTGTTATTTAAACATCAAGGTAACACATTCACAATGGGGCCATAATTTGTAGGTCCCACTGCCAGACAGTGCTGATCTAAATTTGATGGTTCTTGCTGGGTTGAACCACCGATGATATATGCATGACTGTCCTGTCACACAGCCCGTACTGCTTCGCAGGACGTCTTTGGCTACAATAATGCAAAGAAAGCACTGATTTAGCAGACTAAACAGTACAGTATTACACCTCCTTAGGAAAACATTAAAATGGCATCAAGATTGCAGTACAGGTAACTAGTGGTATAGTAGCTGCAAATGCATATCATATACACTTACAAGTACACTTGATACTTGTAAGTTTCCATGTGAAAATTTACAGAATTACTCAAACTATTCACAAATATAAATACACTTAATGAAACAAATGTGTTGATTATGGTAATAAATTTAATTGGCATGAATGATATGTGTATTAAGGCAGTAATTACTCAAATTCAAGCAACTCAACAGATTCAGTTCATTTACAGATTTTTAAAAATTAATTTTATTAGTAAAGACTGATAAAAGTGATTAGGTCTGTTTGTAGCCCAGTGGCACAAGCTGTTGATGGGACAGTCAGGAATGTATGTACCACCGGTGGTACAAGCTGGCAGGAAAGTGTCAAACAGTCCAGAGATTAAAAACAAAATCTTTGGACTTCCTTCAAAATGATCTACTGGGGAGAAAATGAGGGAAAGTAGGTAAATAACACACTGACTAAGGCTGAAGCTAGATGACAAATACGTGGGCTCATCACTTCAGTGCTAAGTTTAGATAATAAAAAATGAAGTAATGCATGTGAAAGTGAGTGCATTTGTAGGTACTAAAAATTGAGCCCATTAAAATGTATATGGAGCATGCCTATATTCTCAGTACTTTGAGAGGCTGAGGCAGGAGGATAAAAATCCAAACCCAGGCTGGTCAACTTAGCAGACCCTTTCTCAAAATAAAAAGCTCTGTGGATGCAACTCAATGAGAAAGCAGTTAACTCCCAGTGCCACAAGATGAATGAATGAATGAATGAATGAATGAATGAATGAAAATGATAATAAAGAACCTTAGTTTTATCTGACAAAACAAAAACTAACTTCCTCCCATATACATGACTTGGTACCAAGCTTTGAAAACAATGAAAATTAGTAACATAATACTGCTTTAACTTTTAACACTTCTGCAAATGAACAAGTCTTGTTTTTAAAATACATAGTTTACAAAAGATCATCTACAGCTTAGTTGATTACAATCAATAGCTAATGTATGCAGAGTTATTCTGGTCACTAAGCATAGCTGTGTAGTTTCTGCATGGAATAAAGGCACTCAGGAAAAGGTACAAGTTAGAGTGGATGCCTCTCTTCCAGGAAGTACTTTGACTCAAGATGAGGGAAGCCAGTAATGCACACATAAGTTGTGGGGGCAACTGTGACTCCATTTTGCCCGAAGACTCCATTTTTCTCTAAAAACTTTGTTTCACTTTACTGCCTGTTGTTTATAGTAGATTGTGGTTAGACATTAAACAGCTAGTGAACATTTAGCCTACTTCTTCAAAGATAGCCCTCTCCCTAGGTAATCATAAAACCTAAAAAAAAAAAAGAAAAAAAGAAACACAGAGGAACAGTTTTAACTCTGGTCAAATTGCCTAGTTTTGCCTATATCCTTTGTGCCAACTAACCACATATGTAAAAGATCTTGTGAGGTTCCAAAGAAATGATGTTGTAAAATGTGGTGCCCATGACAACCCACTGATCTTGTGAACTCACAAATGTTTATTTAAAGGGAAACAAAACAAAGGATTGGGGTCAGCAGCTTCAACTGCCTAAATTTGCTGCTGGTCACTGCAGCTTTTAGAAATAAAACTCACTTGTTTCCTGACTGGCAGTCTCTCATGGGTGAATCTTTCATGTTTTGCCACTACAAAGCAAGTATGTACTAGTGCAGGGCCTAGTTGCTAACATACAAAGAGGAGGAGGAGATAAGTCAGCAAGTTGGTGATGCCATTACATGCTCTCCATATTAACAGAGAACGTATCACTGGAGATTTAGCTCAGTGCAAAGACCTGGAGGCTTGAATCCTCAGTATCAGGGAAACAAAACCAAAAATAAAACAAAACAAAAAAAGAAGCCACATAATATATAAATTAAACACACGCAAAAGTAAATTATCAAAGGTACTGTATGTATTAAAAATTGTAATCATATTAATAGTTCAGATTATCTAAAAAGTATTCCTAAAAAGTAATCATTAGTCTTGGGAAAGAAACCAAATGGCCCAAATGGCAAGGCATCCCACTTTATGTAAAATAAATGAATATACAGTGACACAAGAATAAGGTTGAGAGTATTTCAAATAACTGTGGAAAGGTAATTTTACGTAAGAACTGTAGAAGAGGGAGGGGATTAAAAACAAAGAAAGAAACAAGCGATAATATGTACACGTAACCACTCCCCAAGATGAGTATAAATTGCATAAGCTGCAAATATGTATTAATAAAATAAAAAACTATAAAATAACAGAAGACCTAGAAGAAACAGTCTGATGAAGGTTATCTTCACAGGTACCAAGCCAATCAAATGAACACAACAGGGTTGGACAGGAGTGTCAACTCTCACCACCTCATTTATCTGACCTGACTTACTAATAATTATTTTGTGCCCTGACATTCTAGATGGGGCACAAGGAAGAAAAAGTAATAAAACTCTGGCGGTAAATTGCTGCTGATTCTTCTAATTATATCGCAGATCTCCAACAGATACTGTTAGGCTAAACTATTTTA
>PVJX010023128.1:0-29672 GCA_004027295.1 Dolichotis patagonum | reverse complement strand
AAAGCAGATCACAAGAAAGCAATGTAAGAGACATAAATTTCAAAATTAGACAATTGGAGATCTTCACTCTCTATCATATTGACTCTTGTTTTCTTCCAAATTGTTGTCCGTATTGTCACATACAGGGAATTCACATGAAACAACATAGTATGGAATTGATCTGAGCAGGACAAGGAGGGAGTTTCAGGTCTTCAAGACCAGACAATAGGGAAGCTGAGAATGGCTGTCATAGTGTCTCTCATTCTCCTAGAAACAGCTGTCCATACCCTCATGTGTGTTGAACTTAAACAAAACAAAACAAGCTAAAATCACTTTGAACAAAGATTGATAGTATTGCTGGATTACACATCATGACATTATGGAATCAGCACTGGATACTGTAATGTCTCTTTTTCTTCAAAGTAGTTGTTCATTTCAACATGTGTTATATAGTTGGTTCTCGTAAACTGTTTATAAGATCTACACATGCATGAGTCTCTAAATGTGTATCTATCCTTTCTGTATTAGAGGTAAAAACAAAACAAAGCAAGATAAAACAGAACAATTGCTAGAAAAGCATGAAGCAAAAAAGTCATATATAACTGCAAATACAAGGTGATCTACAATGGTTACCATGATGTCTCAGCAGTATATAACAACATTAATAAAAACAAAGCATTGAAGACATTTATATGACTTTTTGCTTCATGCTTTTCTAGGAATTGTTTTGTTTTTTCTTGCTTTGTTTGGTTTTCCCTCTAATACAGAACGGATAGATATACATGTAGAGACTCATGCATGTGTAGAGCTTATAAACAGTTTACAAGAAACAACTATATAATGCATGTTGTAATGAACATTTCTTTGTAGAAAAAGAGACACTACAGTACCCAGTGCTGATTCCATAATGTCATGATGTGAAATTCAGAAATACTGTCATTCTTTGTTCAAAGTGATTTTAGCTTGTTTTGTCTTGTTTAAGTTCAACACACATGAATTATGGGCAGGTGTTTTGAAGAGAATGAGAGACACTATGACAGCCATTCTTGGCTTCTCTATTGTCTGGTCTTGGAGACCTGAAATGCCCTCCTCATCCTGCTCAGATCAGTTCCATACTATGTTGTTTCATGTGAATTTCCTGTATGTGACAATTTGGACAACTATTTGGAAGAAATGAAGAGTCAGTATGATAGAGCGAATATCTCTGATTTTCTTGCTTTGTAGTTTATGTCTCTTACATTGCTTTCTTGTGATCCACTTTGTTGTATTTTGTTGTGTTTAACGTTACCCTTTTGATATAATTGCATGTATGTTTGAGTGTGTAAGATGGATGATCATATTACTGTTTTTGTCAGATCATGGAGCAGAACTATTAACAGTCTCACTGTTTGAATGTCTACTTTGCATGTTTTAATTTTGTAATTTGAACAACTATTTACAAAATGTCAGTATGTAATTTGTCAAGTAGTGATTTCTTAATGTTTTTTGTTGTTGTTGTTGTTGTTGTTGTTTTCCTTTTTTCCTTGGAGTCATGTATTGTTGCTACCCTTTATTCTGTTTTGTTTGGTTTGGTTTTTTTCTCTTTAAATAAAATTTTATAAATGTAAAAAAATGAAATTAAGCCTATCCACAAAATAATGTCTCAAAAATTGTGAAAGAAAGAATTAACAATCACTCTTCTAGAGGGAGTAACCTGGGCCCCCAATTCCAGATCTCTGATCAGTATTCCCATGACTCATATAATTTCTGACAGCTTTTAGAAGCACAGTTGGATAATTTTCATGAATTATCATTTACTATTTCAGACTTGTTACAATAAAAGCAATATTTCTCTTCTAGGACCAGACATAGCCTTAATTTTATAGTAGTCAAGAACTTTAGCTCCCTCTGGTTTTGAATGGCCATTGCTGTTCGTGAATCTATTTGGTTTGGTAGGGCTATGAAGGGGCTGTGCCCTATTTGTTATAAACTCTCAATGAGGTCAGGGGAGAACTGGTTAAAGTAGATGAGTTCTATTGGGAGGCCCACTAATGCTGCAGCAGTCTCTGCTGTTATATCCAATCCCATCAGTAAGTAGGAATGCCCTTTTCTGTTTTTGTGGTATCATTACTTTGAAAGGAACCAGGACCACTCAGGAGCTATCAAGAATATCTACTTGGGTGTGGTAGATATCCTAAAGTACATGTATCTTTCCAGTTAGTAGTCAAGCAATAATATACTGAAGTTATCACAGAGGAGGATTCCTTTAGTCTTCGTGCATGTTAAGATATTCAGTAAGAACAAGTGTTGAAAGGATAGAAAACCAGACAGGTGTAAAGCAGTATAGGGATTTATAATCTCTGTGGTACTTAATGTGTTAGGTATGGCTCATACTTGGGACAATTGAGCACAGGCTGCCTCTTTGAGTATCTATAAGGAAACTGGCAACATCTTTTACTGCATGCCCATTTTATTTACAAGGGAAAGAGTCATCTTTCCCTCATGTAGATATAAGAAATAATTTTGTATTTATATGTTAGTGAGCTGTGAACAAGTAGTTTTGTTTGTTTGTTTTGTTTCTTTGTTAGAGAACCATTTGCCCAGTGTCTGGCATTTGAAATCTCGACAGTTTTCTATGATTTTGTAGTGAGGGTGACCAACTTCCAGGATTAAATGTTGAGTTGGTTTTAACTCCCCTCTTACATAGATGGGTCTTGTAACTTCATAGCTCTTAGTGAGCTTAATATTTGTGTGATTTGTGTATAAATGGTTAGGGGGGTTATGTTCAAGTCCCTGAGTCCTTATGGAGTGGAAGGAGTGTGCAGATGTTTGAGAGGGTTAATTATAAAAAGAACTATGAGGAACAAGACATTGAGGCATGTAAGCAGAAGGTCTGTAATGGGAATGACAGAGTTTAAGGCTATTAAACTGCAAGATGAACTGTGTAATACAGTCCTGGAACCCAGTAACTAATTTTTTGGAACAGACTATATGTGACAGTGTGATTGTTGAATGCCATTGTCTGAGGCCAAGTGGAGGCTACAATAGTGACCACATATTGGGTCATCACAGTATGAAAGAGGCAACTTGGTGCTAATATAGGGTTGGACTTGTTTTACTTGAGTAAAATTGAGAATGTGATATAAGTATTCTATCCCTGCTGGAATTGGGGTGGTAATTTGAATTGGGGAGTATATACTAACAAACAAACAGAAACAAATGAATGAGATTTGCATAGGTGAAAAACTTTGAAAGGTATTATTCATGTACAAGAAATATAAAATGTTTATCAGTAGGGTATTGGAAGGTGTAGTTCATGTATAAGAAATATAAAGTTACTTATCAGTAGGGTACTGATAAAAGGGATGGTTACTACTATAAACAGAAAGATTACAAGTAGACTGGATAAGGTAGGAGTTGGAGAGTAACATAAAACCCTGAGATCAAATTTTAAATTTTGGAATTTGTTTTTGGAATGGGCTGATTTTAACTAATAGAGTGAACTTAAATGTTTATCTGGCTATGCAGCAGAATTGACTACACTCTTCAGGGAGTTGATTGGTTAGATGAAACCAGATGAACATTAGAATAAAAAATCCTTAGCAGGAGATCTAGCTACAAGAAGAAATGAGTCAGAGCATATCTATCAAGTATGAGTGTTACTTATCTTGTCAAGCAGAAGGTGACTTCTTCCTTAAGAGAAATTTCAAGTATTCTACTTGTTCACAGGAATGGCTAACAATTGATCCTTCTCCTGTCCAGTGAAGCTTTTCCTTGAAATAATGCTCAATGTTTTAGGTGACAGCACTGGATGCAGACACTTTTTCTATTACTTTAGGCACAGAGAGCCTAGAGACAATTACAATATAGGGTCCCTCCCACATTGAGACAAGGGAAATGTAAGGGTTGATTTTGTCATAATTTTCTGAATAGCCAACCTGTCTTCCAGCAAAAATATTGTTCTCAACTCAGCACCATTGCCCACAGCAAACAAAGGAAGTCATAAAAGAGGTAAGAAGGAGTATGGAATTTTTTGAACATCCTGATATCTGAAGACATTCCAGCATCAACACTGGACAACTCAAGAGTTTTGCTCACTGAGTCATGAGACATGCAGAGAACTTTGACTACTCATGTTTACTAAGATCTTCCTGTCTAATGTCCCTTGCCTTCTTCCAACCCCTATAAAAAGCCCACTTCTCTTTGTTCTCTACAAATGTTTTTTGCCCTCTGTTTGTTTGCACCCAGGTACAATAAATTATATGCCATGGTGCATTTACACAAGCCCAGTTGTCTCTACTGGTCTCTATCTCATGTCATTCCTTAAAGAACGAAGTTGTGGTAGGCAAAATTATACTAGGACAAGTTCACCTGGATTAAAAAGAGGGTGCTGGTCTTCTCTCAATTGAACCTTCATGTTTTCCTGGAGTGCCATCAGGAAATAGAGAGAAAAACAGAGGCAGAGTGTGGGTGGGGTGGTCTGAGATAATATTTTTTAAGACAGAAAAATAAAACGAAGCAAAACAAAATAAAATCGAACAAAGCAAAGAAAAGCAGAGTTAAATAATGCAAATAACACAGGATTTAAGAAAAAGACAATAGGAAGTCAAGAGTGGCAATCATAATGTCTCTTTTTTTCTTTGAAATAGTTGTCCATACCTTAACTAACAATAAGTTAATACAAATCAAAATAGTATAAAAACAACCAAGCACTATAAAAAAAAACAAAAGAATAAGAGCCTTAAGGGCTTTCAAAACCAAACAATAGGAAATCAATAATGGCTACTATAATGTCCCTGGTTTTCTTCAAAAGAGCTGTCTATACCTTCATAGATGTTGAAATCAAATCATTAAAAGCAGACTAAAGCCAATCAATGCCAAGAATAAAAGCATTATTGGACATTGAAACAAAATGATAGGAAATCATCAAGGACTACCATGATGTCTCATTTTCTTCATTGTAGTTGATAATGCTATTCCACACAATAAAATCAATTCTTGTAAACCCTTCAGGTATAGTTCTAGGCATACATAAGCCTATATATGTACATATATCCTTTCTCTATTAGAGGGAAAACCAAACAATAAACAAATAACTCTAAGACTCTGAACAATAACAATGTAGGCTTTCAAAACAAGGTGGCAGGAACATAATAAATTTTATTTTGCATATTCATTGTCAAAAGTCTTACTTCAATTACCTACTACAGTCATATAAAATTGACCTACTTCTATGGATCTTAACTGTTTTCTTCCAAGAACTAATAGAATTAGTAGTATAATCATCTTAGTAATCATGTGTATATGTACAAATTTATGTTATTTCTTTCCTCTTCTTTCTTTTTTATCTGAGTTATTTTTTCCTCTTTGAGCAGTTTTTTACTGTTTCACAATCTATACTATAGATTTTATATCTTATTTACTGTTTTAGTTTCTTACACTAGGGAGACATTACAGTATGTACACATGTGTATTTGATTTACTTCTCTTCTGAGTACAATCTCAAGTCACTTCTATATAACTATAAAAACCCCAATGTGCTCCTTCTTTATAGATGAGTAGTATTCAATTGTATAAAAATGCCACAACTTTTTTTATCCATTCCTCAGTTGATGGCCATTTGGGCTGTTTCCAAGATTTAGCTGTTATGAATTATGCTGTTATAAATATGGGTGCACATATATCACTGTTGTATGATGTTTTCAGTTTTTTGAGAATATGCCCAGAAGTGGAATAGCTGCTTCCAATGGAACCTCCAATCCCAGGTTTTTGTGGAGCACCCAGACTAATTTCCACAGTGATTGCCCCTGTCTACACTTGCAACAACAGTGAAGAAGAGTTCTTTTTCCCTCACAGCCTCTCCAGCATTCCTTATTGGTTGTTTTCTTGTACCTGGCTATTGTTTCCGGAGTGAGATGGACACTCACTTTGGTTTTAATTTGCATTTCTTTAATGACCAATGATATTGAACATTTTTTCATGTATTTATTTGCCACTTGTACCTCTTCATCTGAGAAATGTGTATTCATCCTAGATGCATATTTTTGGATTTGATCTTTGCATTTTGAGGGTCTGATATTTTATAATTCTTTAAGTGTTCTAGATAGAAGTCCTTTATCTGAGGCACAGTTGACTAATATTCTTTTTTCAATTCGTGAGTTTTCTTTTCAGTCTGTTGGAGATTTCTTTTGACTTGCAAAAACTTATTCATAAGACAAGATCCCAGTTGTTGATTCTGGGAAAAATTTCTCATGCAGATTGACTTGTGTTCATGAATTCTCTGCCAGACCCTATATTTTCAAGATTTCTACCTACTTTGTTTTCATCAGATTTAGTGTTTCTCTTTTAATACTAAGATATTTATTCCATGCTGATGTTAGTTTAGTACATGGTGAAAGATATATGTCCAGTTTTATTTTTTGGCATGTGTAGATCCAGTTTTTCCAGCACCATGTATTAAACAGGATATCTGTTTTCCAGTGACTGTGTTTGACCCTTTTGTATAAGACAAAGTGGCTTAGCCTGTCTGGATTTGTTTCTGCATCTTCTATTCTATCAATGGAATCATTGATCTTTGGGTCATTTTCCAAATACCACACTGTTTTTATCACAGTAGTTTTACAGTATAATTTCAAGTCAGGGATGATGATGCTCCCTCTCTTTTCTTTGTTTCCCAGGGTTACCATTGCTATTCTAAGTCTCTTCTGGTTCCAGATGGATTTTCATATTGTTTTCTCTAATTCTGTGAGATATCTTACTGGAATTTTGATTGGGATTGCATTGACTCTGTATAATGGTTTTGGAAATATGGCCACTTGCACTATAAAGGTTCTTCATACATCTTTGATACATTTTGACCTTAGTTTATTGCATAGTGATAGGCATGGTTCTAGTTTTAGTTTTCATCATATGGAAAGCCAGTTTTTCCAATTGCTAAATAGTCTATCTTTATTCCAGCTAACATGTTTGATCTGTTTGTCAAGTATAAGTTGGCTGAGTGTGTCTGTAGTTGTGGTTCTATCTCCTAATCTACTACATTATTTTTTGGTCTGTTTTTGTTCCAGTACTGTTCTGGTTTTATCACAGTAGTTTTGTACTCAGCAGTTATGATGCCTCCTGCCCTACCTTTGTTGCCCAGAATTGCATTTGCTACTCTAAGTGTCTTCTGGTTCCAGATGAATTTTAGGCAAGACTTCTCTAGATCGGTGAGGTATTTTAATATTTTGATTGGAATACATTAATTTGTATAACAATTTTGTGAGAATGGTCATTTTCACAATCTTTTTTCTTCCTATTGATAAATAAGGACTGTGTTTTCATTTTCTGAGATCCTCTTAGATTTCTTTCTTCAGAGTACTGTAATTTTCACTGAATCAAACTTTCAGTGTGTCTGTTCAATTGATTCATAAGTATTTCAATTTTTTTGGATTCCATTGTGAAGTATGTGGTTTCTCTTATTTTTCTCTCAGTGAGTTTGTTGCTGTGTACAGCAATGTTATTGATGTTTGTGTGTTCATGTTGTATCCAGTTGCATTACTAAATTTAGTTCTTAAATCTAGAAGTCCTTCAATGGAGTTTTGGGGGTCTTCCTTGTAGAGTATCTGCAAATAGTGATAATTTAAATTCTTCCTTTCCTATCTTTATTCCATTTATTTCTCTCCCTGGTCTAATTGATCTGGCTAGTATTTCCAACACAATATTTAATAGGAGTGGTGATATTGGACATCCTTGTCTTGTTCCTGATTTTAGAGTGAAAACTTTCAATTTTTGACCATTTAATATGATGCTGGATGTTGGTTTTTCATACCTGGATTTTAGCAAATTGTGATAAAGTATATCTATTACAATTTTCCATAGAGTTCTTACCATGAATAAGTATTAGACTTTATCAAAAGCTTTTTCTACACCTATTGAAATGATCACATGATTCTTATCTTTGGCTCTATTAATATGATGTATTATGTTTATTGATTTGCATAAGTAGAACCATCCCTGCATTCCTTGGATGAATCCCTTTTGGTTGTGGTGTATAATCTTTCTGATGATGTGCTGATTTCTGTTTGTCAGAATTTTATTGAGGATTTTTGCATCTATGTTCATTAGGGAGATTGGCTTGCAGTTTTCCTTTTTGGCTGGACCTTTCTCTGGTTTTGGTATTAGGGTGAAACTTTCTTCCAGGAGTGAGTTACGGAGAATTGCTTCCCTTTCAACTTCATGGAAGAGTCTGAGGAGTGTTGGCTTTAAGTATTCCTTGAATTTCTTTGAGAGTTCTTCTGTGAATCCATCAGGACCTGGGCTTTTCTTTGTTGCTTAGGTTCTAATTATATTTTCAATTTTATTAACTGAAATTGGATTATTCAACAGTTTTACATCCTCTTGATTCAGTTTTGAGAATCCATGTTTCTCAGAATCTGTCCATTTCTTCTGTGTTATCAAACCTCTGAGAGCAAAGGTTTTTAAAATCATTATTGATGATCTTATGTATTTTCACTGCACCTATAGTGTGTTTGCATTTTTCATTCCTTATTGCATGAATTTTATCTTTTAATCTCCTTTTTAAAATAAGATTGGTTAGTGGCTTATCAATTTTATTTATTCTTTTGAAGAATCAACTCTTTGGAGAAGGAAAAGATGGTGGACCGATAGGCAGCAGGATACAGAGCCCCTCTGAGCGATAGAGCTCAGACGCCAGAATAGAACAGCCTGGAGAGATCCAGACAGAGTGAGATGGATTCTTTCAATCCAGGAAAAAACTGAAGGGAAACAAGCTGCTCAAACATGATGCTCTGGGGCTACCATTAGAGAAGCTAAGATTGGTGAGCATGGTGATCTCCCAACCTGAATTCATGCCCAAGACCGGTCAGAGTGTCAGAAACCAGGCCAATGCAACTGGCTTGAGTGGCCCCAAGAGTGGAGCTGAAATGAACCACTCACAAGTCACCTGTAGCCCACCCTGCACACGACTAGCCCAGAGGTGTCATGTCTTTGTGCTGCAGCCACGCTGAAGTCGGAGGTTGGGGAGCCCAGCGGAGAACTGAGCCAGACAAGGACTGGCATTAAACCATGGTGAGTGCTGGGAATAAGACCTTCCCATGGGAAAGCATTGACCAACTGGAGGACATGTTGGAGTTGGGAAGGAGGACCCAAACTGCATAAGGCAGTGACTTAAGTTGGTTGTTGCTCTCACAGAGCAGATTGGTAGGATCTGCTTGACCAGGGTCACACCACTGGCTGGAAACAATAAATAGTCCCAACTGATTCCCTCTGCACAGCACGCACTGACACAGTGAAGGCCCCCAAAGTTGACTGGCCCAGAGGGGAGGAGCCAGCATATGCTGCCCCTGCCTGCACCTCAGTCTCTGACAGCAGACTGGAGAGGGCAGAAACCTCTAGCCTGCATGCTCCAGAAAAATCTTAACCAAAAAGAAAAGAGGCTGGGAACTACACTATAAACTTGTATGAAAGGAACCAAAAACATGACGAGAGAGAGAAATAAGAAAAAGCCCCCAATCCCCATCCCTGAAAATATTGATCCAGGAGAGGTAAATACAAAAGGGATTGAGGGCAGCAAACATGCAACATCAAGCACGGCATGAACGGACATAAAGAGATATCTTTGGGACCTCGTAAAATGAGCTCATAACTGAAATATTAACTCAAGTTAAGCAAGATATAAGTAGATTAATAAAAGAAATGCTAAACAACTCTCAAGATGACACAGATGGAATAATGGAGTAACACAAAAGAAGGAGAGAAACATTCAATGAAGAATATAAAGAAAACCTAGAATACATGAAGTGGATAAAAAGAGATTATCAGGAAACTAAAAACTCCATTGAAAGCTGGTAAAATTTCTTGAAAGAAACTAAGGAGAGACTATCAAAACTTGAAGACAGATTTGCAATGTGTGATCATGAAAGGAAACATTTATTAAAAATAACAAGGAAACTGGCAGTAACAATACAAAGGCTAGAAGAAAACAAGAGAATCTATAACTTAAGAATAAAGAATGTGAATGTAGAAGCAGGAGTCAAAACAAAGGAACTTCAAAGTCCATTCACAGAAATAATTAAGGAAAACTTCCCAAGCATAAAAAAAGGAAATGATATGGAGATGTATGAAGCATACAGAACTCCAGACACCTACAACCAAAACAGAGCTACACACAGACATATAATAATCAAGGTTTCAGAAATTCTATATAAGAACAGAATATTAAAAGCCATCAGAGAATAGAAACAGATAACCTATAAAGGAAAAACCATCAAAATCACAGCAGACTTCTTGACACAGATCATTAAATCATGAAGAGCTTGGAGCAAAGTAATTCAAGCCCTGAAAGAACATAACCTCCAGCCCAGATTGATGTATCCTGAAAAACTGTCTCTAGAAATTAATGGAGAAACAAGATGCTTCCATGAGAAAGAGGAACTGGGAGAACTGTGACCTCCAATCCAACACTACAAAAAATACTGAAGGACATTCTAGAGAGAGAGAAAAAGAATATGAGGATTTCAGGAACAACAGCAGAGAGGCCTCAATGAACGGGCAGACAGTGAAATGAAAGAAAAATGGACAACAAATGGCAGAAAAATAGGATAGTAGAAATGAGGCAGAGAAGGCTGGCTGTAATCTCAAATATAAATTGCATTGATATATTAACAAAAAGAAACACAGGTAGAGTAGATCAGGAGATAGTGTCCATTGAGATGCTCTGTATTGGAAACATATTTAACCTGAAAAAGAGGTTATGGACAGAAAGTCAAATATGAGAAAACAATGCTCTATGTGACAAGAAATCAGACAGAAATAGGGGCAACTCGATCAGCACCTGCAGATAGGTTGAAAAGACATGATACTCTTGTGCAGTAGAGAACTACTCAGCTCCAACAAAGGAAAACCTTGAGACTTTTATAGGTAAAGGAATGCAACTCGAGATCAAGCCCAGGAGTCAGAAGGTTCAGAACCAGTTAGGATAAACAGCAGGTTCCTCCCCTCAATCTAAAAACTGAGGGAGTTAGTGGGACCCAAAATGGGCAGTGCACCCTGTAAGAGTGAAAGGGGAGGAATTGTATAAAAAGGAAGGCAGAGTATATTGTTAATAGGGTAACAAGATTTAGAATCTACATTATTCTCACCACTCTGCTTAGATGGATTATATTCTGTTCCAGTTTGTCTACTTATACTAGATGTGAGGGTACAGACAGCTATCCCAAAAATATTAGGACATATTATGGTAATCTTTAGTTTCCTATTAACTTAATCTGAAGCCTGTATAACTTACACTATCTTATTATAACTGATCTTATTTGAATCTGGTTTGTTAGATTGCTGTTTTGTATTGATTGATTTTATTCGAATCTTTTATGATTGGTAGTATCAAGTCTAAGAGTATAGGCAACTACACTGAAGATGACAAGATTCACTGGGATACCCACTATGATTTGATTATTACATGCTTTTGAAGTTTCTCCAATGCTTCATTTTTATTAATGTTGTTATACCCTGCTGAGACATCATGGTAACCATTGTATATCACCTTGTATTGTGGTTTTATATGACTTTTTGCTTCATGCTTTTCTAGGAATTGTTTTATTTTGTCTTGCTTTGTTTTATTTTTCCCTCTAATACACAAAGCATAGATATACATGTAGAGACTCATGCATGTGTAGAACTTATAAACAGTTTATGAGAACCAATTATACAACACACAATGAAATGAACAACTGCTTTGAAGAAAAAGACTACAGTACCCAGTGCTGATTCTGTAACATCATGATGTGAATGCCAGCAATACTGTCATTCTTTGTTCAGAGTGATTTTAGGTTGTTTTGTTTTGTTTAAGTTTAACATACATGAAGGTATGGGCAGCTGTTTTGAAGAGAATGAGAGACACTATGACAGCCATTGTTGGTGTCCCTATTATGTGGTCTTAAAGACCTAAAACACCTTCCTCATCCTGTTCAGATCAGTTCCATACTATGTTGTTTTGTGTGAATTCCATGTATGTGAAGATGTTGACAACTATTTGGAAGAAAACAAGAGTCAATATGATAGATAGTTAATATCTCTGATTGTCTTGCTTTGAAATTTATGTCTCTTACATTGCTTTCTTGTGTTCCACTTTGTTCTGTTTTGCTGTGTCTAATTTTACACTTTTGATATAAGTGCATGTATGTTTGAGTGTGTAAGATGGATGACCATATTACTGTTTTTGTTAGACTGTGGAGCAGAACTGTTAAGAGTCTCACTGTTTGAATGCCTACTTTGTATGTTTTAATTTTGTAACTGGAACAACTAGTTCCAAGATGACAGTATATACTAGTTCCAAGATGACAGTATATAATTTATCAAGTAATGTTTTCTTAGGGTTTTTTTTGTTCTTTCTTTCATTGGAATTCTGTGTTGTTACTACCCTTTTTTCTGTTTTGATTTATTTTTTCTCTTTAAATACAATTTTTAAAAAAGAGTCAACTCTTTGATTTTTTTAATTATTTTTCTTGTTCTGTTAGTTTCTATTGCACTGATTTCTGCTCTGATCTTTTTAATTTCCTCACTTCTGTTGGCTTTGGGCTTGACCTACCCTTGTTTTTCTACCCTTGTTTTTTGTGGTGTAGCATCAGGTTGTTTATTTGTTTTCATTATGTTTTCCTCATGTGGGATATCACTACTATAAATGTCCCTCTGAGAACTACTTTTATTGAATACCACAGGTTCTGGTAAATTGCGTTTGTAGCTTTGTTTACTTGTAGATATTATTTAATTTTTCTGTGACCCATTGAGGTTTTAGAAGTGCATTTTTCCTTTCATGTGTTTGTGGAGTTTTTGAACTTTCTTTTGGCATTAATTTCCAGTTTTATACCCCTATAATCAGATACTATGCATGGGATAATTTCAATTCTTTTGTATTTACTTAAGCATATTCTATTGGCTAGTGGTTAGTCTATTTTAGAGATTGTCCCATTTGAAGCTGAGAAAAATGTGTATCCTGTTTTTGTTGGGTTGAACACTCTTACACATCTATTAAGTCCATTTGTTCACAGGTTTGATGCATTTCCTTTATTTCTTTCTGATTTGCTACCTCATTAACCTGTCTCTTTGTGTCAATGAGGTGTTATGATCTCCTACTATAATTGTATTATTGCTTATTTAATTTTTCATTTCTATTAATATTTGTTTTATGTAACTTGGTGCTTTCATATTTGATACCTATATATTTAAGATGGTCATCTCTAATTTTTGAAATTTTCCCCTAACCAGTATGTAGTGACCTTCTTTAACTCTTTTGATCATTCTTGGTTTGAAGTTCATATTGTGTGCAAACGTAATAGCTACCCTTGGGGGGAGGTTGGCTGTTTTTTGTAGGGGAGGTTCCTGTTGTATGAAGTACTCTTTTCTATCCTTTGACATTCAGTCTACAAATTGCCTTTTCGATTAGATGGATTTCTTTTATGCAGCATATAGCTGGATGTTGTTTTTTGATCCATTCTGCCAGTCTGTTTCTTTTAATTTTTGAATTGAGACCATTTACACTAATGGTTATAACTTATATACATTGGTTTAGTTTTGTCATGTTGTCTTTCTACTGTTCATTCTTTACATTCCCCTCTTTTCAGTTGTTTATATTGCTTGGTCATTTCTTTCTGTTGGTGTTCTTGTAGTTGTAGTTATTTTTATGTCTATGTAGAATATCTTTGAATATTTTTTTCTGGGTAGATTTAGTGATCATGGTACTCTTCAACTGTTCTTCATCATGAAAGTTTCTTATTTTTCCACCAGTTTTAAAGGATAGTTTTGCAAGGTATATCATTCTAGGCTGGACGTTGTTTTCTTTTAGGATTTGAAATATTTCTCTCCATGGTTTTTTTTTTATTTCATTTTCTGTGTTGAGAAGTCTGTTGTGATTCTGATGAGCTTTCCTTTAATTTGTTTCTTTTCTCTTACAGCTTTTAAAATTATGTTCTTATGTTGAATTTCTGAGATGATGATTACTAAAGTCTGAATGTAGATTGCCTGGATCTCATATTGTTTTTCTTTGCATCATCTTGCAACTGTTGAATTGCTATTTCTTGATTCCTTATTACTTTTTTTATTTTTTTATTGGTACCAGGATTGAACTCATGACCACATGCTTGCAAGGCAGGCGCTTATGCCCCTGAGCTAAATCCCCAGCCCCAATTCCTCGTTATTTTTGAAAGATATTTCCTTTCCTGTTCACCAGGTACAATCTTGTCTTTGAGGTCTGAAAATCTGCTTCACTTTTGTTGAGGTGGTTTTGCCAGCTTTTGATGAAATTTTTGATTTCTTGTATATCTCTTTGAATCTGTTTCATGCATTCTGTTTCTTTCTTGTATTGTTCATTCAAGTTTCCAATCATTTTGACACGTTCATTTATTTTTAACTGTGCCTTCTTTAGATGTGTTGAGTATTTCTTTCATTACATTTATTATTTCTTCTTTTACTAGGGAGATTATGTCTGATCTGAGTTCTTTTATAGATTCATGGAGTTGTTTCTTTACTTTACTTGCTATTATTTCAGAAATTTCAGTTGTGTGGGTTACATTTTCTTCTATGTCCATGTCTCCTAGGCTTTTTTGGGATGGTTTCCAGATTTGTGATTGCATTTTGCTCTTTTGTTTTGTTATTTTCCTATATTCTCTTGAGGTAGTTGAATGCAAAGTATCAGTTGTTTCTTGGATTGAAAATGACAGTCTGTACTGCATGGAGTTTCCCCAGTTTAGTTGGTGATATTAGGTAGTACTTACTGGGTCCCTAGGGGCACTCAAAGTCTCCCCAAATGAGGGTGGGTGTACTGGGTAGACCTTTAGCACATCCCATGTGGCTAACTGAAGTTCTTTGGTTGTTTGATGTCACTGGTCTTGGCTCTACCAGGTTCTTAGTGTCATACTTAGGCTGAATTTAATATGAAGTGCACTGGGCAGGACTTCAGGTCATGCATGCCATGTAGTGTACCAAAGCTCTGTGGGTTCTTAGGGTCATTGGGTGGGGCTCAACCTGGTTGTGAGCAAGTTTACAGGCCTGTACAGGTAGGTAGAGTTCACAGTGGAAGGCCTTTAGTTCACACTGCTCAACACACAGCCATTCCTGGCTGCCTGAGGGTCACTGGGTGCAGCTCAACTAGGACCTGAGTGATATCCAAAGGTCTTGGACTGTTTGGAAACACTGGGCAAGGACCTACTATGTTCCAAGTAAAGTCCTGAAGCTATACAGCTAGGTAGAGTTTGCCATGGAGGCCTTCAGTTCATGCCACTCAACACACAGGAGCTCCCAGCTGCCTGTGTGTCACTGGGCAGGGCCAAGTTACCTTCTTTCCTAGATGGTAGGATTGTTGAAAAGCATTGTGATAGTTGATACACTATGTCAATTTGAGATGTTTAGAAGTTTAACTGAGTAACTCAGAAGGGGTCAAGGATTCTCACTTTGTAAACATCCTGAGCCTGTGCAAGACAGGGCAATGAGATGGTGTAAATTCTTCACCTGCCTTGGGGGAAGGGGTGACAGCCTGCTTATAATATAAGCAAATAAAAGAGACTTTCTGTCCCTTTTTTTGCTCTTGCTGCTTTTGCTGTCTTCTGCCACCATAAACTGTTGCCCTTCACCATAGCACCCTGCCTTGAAGCCAGCTGATTACCTAATGAAACCTCCACAAACTGTGAACCTAATAAACCTTTTCTTCCTTAACTTGAACATTGGGTACTTTGTCTCAACAATGAAACAAATGTAACGAAGACAGCCATTTAGGCCCTTTTATTAGCTAACTGTTGGAAAGTGCTTTCTTTTTCTGTTTGGAACCATGCCAAGGGCTACAAATATATCCTAGGGAGTGTCTTTCTGCCTGGGAATATTGGAACTTAGCCTCCATCTCTCTTCTCAAAACAGTGTTTAAACTGGACTTGTGGCAGAATTTTTGCCTGGCTGCTCAGGTTGCAGAGTGGTTGTCCTTTTTACTTCCACTTCATCTGCCCCATTGTGATGCCCTTTACTGTTATCTCTAGAAGGAAGAATACAACATATAACAGATGATCAATTTCTTGGTGATATTTTGTTGGGGACCATATTGTTTTGAGGGAATTTTACTCTTTGTAGATAGCAGCACTGGCAAGAAGTCATATTTTGTGTTTGTATATATATTATTCCTCTTCCATTTACTTATTTTGGGAGCTCAGTTAAAAGGAACCAGTTCTGCTAGCTGAGAGCTTGCTTCTAGGGAAAGGGATGAGCTCTCTATGGCTTTCATTGGTGGTTGAGGGCATTACTATGTATTCTGACCTCTGAACACCTTGTTCTGTGAAAAAGCCACTCTTTGTTAAGAGTATCCAATCTAGACTCTTAACAGGTGATCTTTTAAATCTTCCCTTGTGGTATAAGTTTCCATTATCACCTAGCTACAATCTTCTGTTAATTATCCCTGTTCTTCTGGGGAAAAGAGCAGGGTTTAGGGGAAGGATGATTCTTACTTGAATGGCAGGTCTTTCCAGCATCTCAAGAATAATCTGTCAGAAAACTCAAGGCTTTTTTGGGGGACAGCAACCCTGATATATGACAAGAAGAGTGCATGTTCAGGTCATTACTTAAGCTAAACTTAGTAATCTCTGTAATTAGCAAGGCAGTGGCAACAGCTGCCTCAAGACAAGCCAGCCAACCTTTGGCTACCACATCTAGTTGTTTGCATAAAAAGCTGGCATGATATTTTGGGATGATATTTTGGCTTGCATCAATACTCCCAGGGCTACCACTTTTCTTTCCATTACATATAAATTAAAGGCTCTTTGTGTGCGGAAGCCCATGGCCAGGTCCAAACCAGTTGTCCACTGAGGTTCCTTGTGGAGAACTGTTATGAACCCAGATGGATAAAGATTTCAGTTGGTCACCAGGGCAGGTGTAGTTTATCTGCATATATCTTTGCTGCTCTCAGAGCTGCCACCTTCTCTGAGAGAGTCTGGTTAGGAGTACCTCATGTTTCCATAAAATGTCAAAGTTACAGGACAGTTTTCTGAATACCTGTACATGTATACTGAGGGCCCTACAAGGACAAGAAGAAGGTGACTTGACGGATTTGTGTCTCAGTGGTCCCTATCTACAAGACAGGCATGAGTGAAGAGTGCATTCTCTACAACCTCTGCTGCTCTTACTTTTCCATCTCTCTGTCTGTTACAGCAAGGGAAGGGGCTCCTCTCACAGTCCTATTGATGATAGTTATGTTCTGTGCTGATAAGTCCTAGGACAGTGCACACAGTGAATCTCCCAGGGGGAAAGGGATATGAGCCTGAATAGGGGTTGCCTCTGGCTCCAGCACTGGTTTTAGAGGGCAATCAAAGTGAGGGTTCTTTATATTTGTCCCTGTATTGGACTCTAAGTATAAGGTGGACAGAAAGACTCTTCAAGAGAGTCCACCTGGGAAGGGAGGGACCTTCCGGAGATTTTTCTTGGGAGGGGAAGGTCTCTTCTAAGGTCAAGGGAGTAAGGACTATTAACAGAGTCGAGTCTATATAACATAGTCTACAGAGGTCAATTTAGCTCATTTATTCTGCTTTTTTGCAAAATAAGCCTAGGTGGAGGTTTGTACTATATCTGGTGCTGCCTGCAACTGTTGAATTTTCTTCCAAAGGACAACTAAGCCACGCACAAGTACAGAAGAAGAACAGATGCTTTTTCTTCAAAACCAAAGGATCAGAAAAGTTCCAGTTCTTAAGAAAGCAGCACAATGAGAAAGTGACTAGGAAGCTTTGAGTCTCAGTGCTATGCATCTATTATGGTTTGTGTTTAGATATCCTTCCAAAGCATCATGCAATCATGAGGGTGGATTTCTAGAGTTTGTGAATGATTCATGATCCAGTGCTGGAATAATGTGCATGAGTGCTAAATCCAAGTGTGTGTGACCTACATACAATATAAGGGAAAAAAAGAATCTACTTTTGTGCTCCTCTCTTTTTTTTTCTTGTTTTTGCTGTCTTCCATCACTATGCAGGATTTACCTCTACCACATCTCCCTACCTTGGAGCCAGCTGATTACACACTAAAACTTCCACAAACTTTGTACTAAATAAAGTTTTCCTTCCTTGATTTTTTTTGTAATTTTTATTTTAAAGAAAATAAAACCAAGAAAAATAAAACAGAATAAAGCCAATTAAAACAAAACAGTGTGACATAGGATTTCAAATGAAGATAATAGAAAATCAACAAAGGTTACCATAATGTCTCTTGTTATCTTCAAAATAGCTGTGCATACCTTCAGACAGAAAAAAATAAAACAGAACAGAATAGAATCAATAAAAACAGAACAGTGAATGCAATAAGGGACTTCAAAACATGATAATAGTAAATCCAAAATGGCTACCATAGTATATCTTGCTATGTTTGAAATAGCTGCCCATGCTATTGGATATAATAAAATCAAACAAGATAAAATATATTTAAACAAAACCAAACCAAACAATGCAAGTGAAACAGGACTTTAAAACAAGATAATAGAGAATTAACAATGGCTACTGCCTTCAGAAGGAGATTCCCCATAGATGGTTCATTGCATATTGTTATCCTCTGAATAGATGATGAGACTACAGGTTTTAGGCCTGAAAATCAGTGAAACACTAAATACTACAAACAATAAGTTGTATTTTACATCAATAGGTATCACAGCCTATGTTTCTCTGGATCAACCCATCACTTACAGAGGTGGGGGGGACCTTGGCTCTTGTCTCCCAGACTGTATGCCAGAACGGGCTTGCATCTGGTTCTTCTGCAAGCAGCCTGTGTATGGCACTGACTCGCAGGAAGGCCTTGACTTCTTGTTGGCTTCTTGTTCCCCTCTCTCATGTTCCATGAATGGTTCTGACTTACAGGAAAAGGCTGGCATCTTATTCTCCCTTCAGGAGCCCATGCATTTTGTTGACTTGCAGAATGGCTTGACTTCTTATTGGCTTCTTGTTCTACTCCCCCACAGTCCACAAATGGTGCTGACTCATGGGAAAGGGCTGGTACCTGGTCCCCACACATTGCATAAACTCACAGAGAGGACTTGGCTTCTTGTTAGCTTCTTGTACTTCTCCTCCTCTTCCTTAAATTTGGATGTCTTATACTTTGTCCCAACAACAAGAAAAAAGTAACCAACACATCAGTTATAATACAGATGGGGAAGGAAGACTTCGTTCTCTGAATCCTCTATTGTCCTCCCTTTTCTACCTCCTTCTGTCTGTCACAGCAAGGGAAAGGGCTCCCTTCTGCTGGCTTATTAATTGTAGTCATGCGGTGTGCTGGTAAGTCCCAGGATGGTGCACACAGGGCCTGAACCCCATGGTGGGTACATACATTTGGATGTAATAAATCTTGAGGATTTGCCAAGAATGGTTGAAAGTTCTCTGGAAAAAGGTTGTGCATAGATATCTCAATTAATACATGATAGTGAAGCCATCTGGCCACTTTAAGAGGTAGCCATATCTAGACTGGATTTTTCCTTGGGAGTATAAAGCCATCCATGTAAAAGTAATGGGTTCTTGCAGAGCTCCACTACAGCATATGTGAAGAGCCATGCTATGCCAGTTAAATTTCTCAGAAGAGAAACATCAATCATTCTTGTGTTAAGATCTGTTACCCCAACTTGTAACAGTTAAATGTTGAAAACAATTGAAATGTTTATCAACTGAGGAAAAGATAAAAATGATGTTTTTTATTATATAGTGGAGTACTCTTCTACTATAAAGAGGATAAACTGGAGGCTTTTTTAGGTAAATGGATGTCACTCAAGACCATACTTATTAGTGAAATAAATCAGAAAAATCTGTGTAAACATCATACAGTCCCACTAGAGTAAGAAACTGAACAATTAAATAAGATCCAAAATGTACAATAAATATTGTGAACTTGGAACAAATTCTTCAAAAAAAAAGACAAACTGAGATGGGGAAAAGGGAAAGGAAGAAAGAGAAAAAGAAAAGGATACACACACACACACACACACACACACACACTAGATCTGATAATTATACATCTAGTTTCTGTTAGTTCATTGAAAAAGTTTTGTGCTAATATTGTTTGGACAAGATATCATGTCTATATCTTTTACTCTGAACTACCATGAAGACTACAATACGTAATGTATTAATTATTGTACCTTTCCTATTGGAAACTTTGTTTCATTGTTATTTATCTTTTTCTCTTTAAAGTTAAAAAAGGAAGGATAAATTTGAGACATTTCTAGGTAAATGGATGCACCTTGAGACCATAGACCATACTCTTAAGTGAAATATATTAGATATATTTGTTTAAATAATACATTGTTTCTTTTGTGTGAGAATCCAAAAGGATAAATAAAGACCAAAATGTAGAGAAAAGTTCAAATGATAAGTGGGACAAGGGAAGGATCAGAGGAAAAGAAAGGAAGGGAAGACAAAATCAAACAAACAAAGAATAGATGTAAAAAATGGAAACAAATATTTTTTATCTAAGGAAGGGAAGAGAGGTTAAAAGCAGGGGAAGAAATGGGGATAAATAAGAATTAAGATATATTAACTACATGTAAAAATTCTTTGTGATGAATGTGATCATTATGTATATTTAAAATGTGCCAATAAAAATAAAATTTAAAAAGAGAAATAACAACTACAACAAAAAGTTTTGTGCCCCCATATACATTGTAACATATGTTGGCCTAAGGATAGAAATGCCTCCTGTATGATGGACAGTTGCTTCCTTTCTTTGTCTGAATATCTTTTAGCTCTAGTAAACCTTGATAAGTTTCTTGTGTGAGGGAGTCAAGGAATAGTCTCCATAAGACAATTTTTACTATTAATATCATGGTGAGTATCAACTAGACACCAAGGTCAATAGGGATTGGGCGGTTCCAAGAAATGATCTAGAAGTTTAACTTGCTCCCCACTCAGGAAGACAGCCAGTATATAGTTGAAGGAAGGAGTCAGGTATGGTGGACAAAAGGGAAAAGCTTAGCTTGACTTTTAACAGATACTTGAAAGGGCTCTGATAATATCGTTTCAGGTCACCCTGGAAAAGAATGTTTGGAGAGAACTCAGTCTGCCTCTCACCTCATGGAGGGGCCACAACCCATGCATCCCTTAAGGTTCTTGGGGTGAAGGACTGTGAAAGGAAAGAGAAAATAAATAAGAGACAAAGCTGGGGTCATGTGGAGCCCTTCTCTTCCTAATTGGACAAAAGGAACTGCTAACCAATGTAGCATGTTTATTTATATACTCAAAAGGATGATGTCAATTTCAACCCTGCTGCCTAGAAACACATTGCTTGGATTGCCTAGGGGTTCAGTGTTATTCTGGGCTGTAGCAACTTTTTCACTTGTCT
Source organism: Dolichotis patagonum (assembly GCA_004027295.1). Lineage (NCBI taxonomy): Eukaryota > Metazoa > Chordata > Mammalia > Rodentia > Caviidae > Dolichotis > Dolichotis patagonum. The sequence goes on along the minus strand of PVJX010023128.1, from coordinate 8,384 downwards.
TGCCTCAGGTGCTCTTTGTTTTTGGTACAGTCATGTCCCAGTCATGCTGCAGTCCTGCATTTGTGGTCAGTTTCCAACTTCAATGGCTCCCAAAATATCCCTCTTTTTTGTTTTGTTGTAGCAAAGTGTGGGTAGTCAGTTGAAGCTGGGGAACTGTGTTGGAGAACTCTGCTGAAGATTTTTTTTAAAGTACAGTCCAAGAATTTTAAGTCTTTGCATCTTGAAATTTAAACCCTGTGCAATCCATTAATCCTTAACAGCAGTTGGCTACCAGTATAGCTGACAATTGTTAGAAGATATTAGTGATTTGAGTTTGTTTTATAGCTAACATATACTATGCATTGTTTTATATACCTCTAGTAGTTGTATGTTTTCTGCAGAATGTTCGAGACCAAGTTAAGGTGAGACCTATATTAAATTTGATTAGTCTCCTGATATCTGTCAAGGTCAGTTTAGTGCCCTCAGGAATTGCCTTGGAACCAGGTATAGCACCTCTTAGCTGTATTGGCAGTTTCAGCCATCAGGATAAGACATAGCCATTGATTGACCAAGTTGCTTTCCATGAAAGCTTGGGAGACTCTCCTTAGACACACTACATAGCAATGATCACTTCCTTCTGTGGTCACACAATCTCCTTGATCTGGAGACCAGGGACACAACGAGTATAGGATGATGCAGCAGAGGTTCTCTAATGTCCTGGATGCTCACTGATCTTAGAGGCCTAGGGCCAAAATATTGGTTATCTTCTTAGCCCATCTGTCTCTCTAATTTTTGATCTTGACATCTCAGTTTTTGAACATCCAGAAGAAAAGAATGATAATAGTACATTGTGGTAGAGGCAGTAAGCTTAACATTATTATCTTATCTAAATATCGAGTATCTTAGAGCATTCAATGGAACTACTATTTCCTATAAACCAAGGACATTTTTTACATCAGAATACCCATAGAATATTAACAGTTGCATAATTTACACAGAAAATTAGAAATTTAAGTTATGCCTAATATAATAGCATGGCAATTTTGGTGATATGTTGTAACACACTTGAATTTGCATTTCTGACATAAGATACTCCCTTTTTGGTTAATTGTTATGGATTGGAAACTGGTGGTCAACTTAGTGCCAGCTAGATTAAATCAGAAGGGTGCTGAGTGTAGATGTTCCACCTGAGGAAAGTTGCCAACCTAAGTAGAGATGTGGAGAAGGAGAAGCAAGACATTGAGGCATTGAGGCATTGTGGGTTCTCCTACAAGTTGCTGTTTGAGAAGTTGGTTCTCCTGAAGAAGCTCTGGTCCTTACACTGAGCACTGCTACTTGGCTCCAGAGGGGGAAGACGTGTGCTACTTGGTCTCCAGGATGGACTCATCACACTGGCTTCCTGGCATGTACTCGACTGTGCATTTTGTCAGAGGTGCTTGGGACCTACATATTGCTGAGGATGGCTGAGGTGCTTTTCAGGACAGCCCTGGTCTTTGTTGTGAGTGTGCCTTCTCAGCTCCAGCATAGAACCCTCAAACTACCAGCACAGCTCCTTCACCCTGCTGGCATAGACTTCCTAGCTTCCACTGCTGACCTTTGGACCTTCCAAGCATGGATTGATAAAAGAGACTGGCATGAGTCTTTGTGGGCTCTAGACCTCCAGTTGGACCTCCAGTTGGAGGCATTGTCATGAGCTCTTGGTCTTCACCTGGACTCAGGGGGACATTGCTGTGGGATTCAGACCCTTGGCTAAATATTATATGTCTTTAGTGTTGTGGATGAATTTCATGAATTTACTTGTTTTAACTCTGGGTGACCATCATAAAATAATATTATAAACTCCATGTCCTGATTCTAATTGTTCTCCACACAACCCCTGCCAACAACATTAATCCTCCTTATCTAATACATAAGAAGCTTTTACCTAAGTTGATTACTTGAGCCGCAGCCACCCCAGGGCAAGAAGCAAGAAGCAACAGCATTTCCTAAGATCCACACCATGTTGGAATTCAGGGCACTGAGCAAACCAGCAACCAGCCTGCTGAGAGAGACCCTGGTGCCTCAGGACCTGCACCATGTGGTGACTCAGGTGCTGGGAAAACAAGGAGCAACTCCTCTCTCTGGGGTTGGCTGTGAGTGTGGCAGACTCTTGGAGGCCTGAAGGAGAGAGACCCTGGCACCTCGAGACACACACCATGTGGTAGACTCGAGGTGCCAGGAGAACAAGGAACTCCTCCCATCTCTGGTGCATGGGCTGAGAATCAAACATCTCATGTTGTCCTGTCCCCCATCCTGTGTTCCCACCTCCCACACTTAGCAAGTGGGAGCCAGTGAACTATACATCTTGTGAAAAGATTGGCTATGTTATTTAGTATGAACTCCCTGTATGCAAAGATATGGACAACCATTTGGAAGAAAACAAGAGACAATAAGACAGATAGTGAAGATCTCTGGTTGTCTACCTTTGAAATTTATGCTTTCTTATGTCCGGTTCTGTTCTGTTTTGTTGTGTTTAATTTTATCCCCTTTAAAATAAATTGATTACTTGTGGTTTGGTGTACATCAAATAAGCATTTGTTGAACATAGAGATCTGAATCTGAAGGAAAATTATTTCACTGTGAAGAAACACTATTTTACATTTTTGAAGACCCATACATCAGGAAGCATGAATACATCATGAGGTTAACAACAATCACTTGTCATAACCATATGAAAACCTTTGTGTGGACAATTTAAAATAAAAAACTTTATTGTATTACTTCTTCTGATGATGACCAACGTGAACATATTGCAATAATATTTTTATAACCTTGTGTTGTCTCCCATAAGACTATGGAGATCATTGGGGCCACCAATCAATGAACAAAAACTGCTTTAAAATGTTACCAGGAAGTCGATTTCTTTTGCATCAATTGGAGTCCAGTCCAATAATTCCAACTTTAAGAAATTTTTGTTTAATTATTTTAATATAATTTTGATGACATGAAAAACCCAATTATAACATTTAACACATTATTTTTGAACAATAAGAGACTCTCAGGTCAATAATAAACAATAATATATTACAGTTATATAACCAGTTTTAGCATTTTGACTAGCTGGGAACCAAGATGGAAGCATGCTTTCCAAATCTATAACCCAAATATACCTTGATAAAATGATCCAACAATGCAAAAAAAAGAAAAAATTAAGCTCAAATAAAAAGAACAGCTGTTCACAAACTGGACAAATGGACAAACATGGCCAGATGATCTGTACAGATTGGGACAGACATAGAAACCAGAACAGAGTTGTTGATATCTGCAAGAATTCTCTAAGTTCCTGGGAGTTATTTATACATTTGTATCATGCCCCTTTGCTGAACTAGCTTGCTTCTCACATCCTGTGTCCTCAAGTTTGGAACACCTGTTTACCTCATCATCTCATGCCCTCAGGGCATTTCTTAGTCATTCTGTACCATTTGGGCACTCCTGTACAGGTGTTTGTGCTTTTGGCTCCACATATGTGAATGATCACTAGGTCTTTTGACTTCCAACAACTGCTTACAAACAGACCGGACAAACAGACAACAGATACACAGACAGACTGACAAACATCTTACAGAATCAGAGTGCACTCAAATATATTTATAGTCACTTGAAGTACAATAAATTTTTACAAATGTAGAATTTATAACTATAAATTGACTAGTCAGATTTGTTGCAGGTCAATTAGCAGATACCTCATTAAAAAGAATTTGAAAAGGACAAACTCTTATCTATAATTAACACAATTTTGTATTTTATCTTAAGAATACTAGTAACTTTTGTGTCCCCTACTTTCATTAAACTTTCAGTTAGGTTATATCTATGTACTCTGATCACCTATTTAGATTTTTAGTTCTTGTTTTTGGTTACCATATCCTGGGTATCCTGTGTCAATTCCTTCAATGGGCCCTGAATCTTGTCTAACCCCATCCTTGTCAATTGGTTGTAGTGTGGTTTCTGAGGCATCACTGTCATAGGACTGAACATCTGCTTCTCAAGAGGTGGAGTCAACTCCTTCTCTGGGTTCCAATCCATGTTACAGCCAGACAGCATGCTCTGGCACCCAGATTGTCAATTTAGCATTTCCTGAAAAAAACATAAGCTCAACCCCAAATTAGCAATGGACTGGGTGTTTTCAACCCCAAATTAGCAATGGACTGGGTGTTTTGATTGTTCAGTATGAAGATCTTCCAAAGGACTCTTTTTAGCCTTTATTTGATTGCATTATCTCTCTGCTGTGGTAGTTACATTTTTATTAGAATTTTAAAATTTTTATGTGATATGTATTTCCAAATGAAACCTAGTCTGAGGTGAACTCTCTCTTTTATCTTTTGAAATTTAAATTGTGAGCACATTTAACTATTTTTAGACTTGAAGATTTTAAAGAATTTTTTGTAGTAAGGTATAGAGAAAAAAAACCTTAATTTTGTATTTAGGCATCTTGGGCATTCTTTTACCTTAATGACACACAAACTGTGCTCCTGATCTGGATTGGAGGCTGAACTGTTGTTGGGGATCTGAACAAAGGTGCAATATAAACCTTTGATGCATAAAACATTTGCAAAGGCAATGGCAAAAACATGGGTGGCTCTGGCTGGCCAGAGCCATGCCCCACCTCTCCAGAGTCAGGTCTGCCTTCCCAGCCCCATGCTGAGTGATGCCTGCAGAAAAGCCATTGAAAGGCTTGGCAGGCCCTGGCAGAATTCACTCCTTAGCACACTGGTAGCAGGGCTGCTAACACCAACTCCATGGCACAGGTCCCACCTGACAAGCTAGGCAAGGCCGCCTCAGGGAAAGTTCCCGGTGCCTTACACCATTTATATGTATTTTTTTTAAAGAGAACAAAACAAAATAGGACAGAACAAAGCAAATCAGAACAGAAAAATGTAAGCAACACAGCACTTCACAACAAGACAACTGGGTATTAACAGTAGCAAACATAATGTCTCTTTTCTTTGAAGTAGTTGAGCATAACTTAACACACAATGATATCAAACATAACAAAATAGTATAAAAGCATTCTAGTGAATGAATGTATTACAGGACACTCAAAACCAAATAACAGAAAATGAACAATGGCTACTAAATTATCTCATTTTCCTTAAAAAATTTGTTTATGCCATGACACATATTAAAATCCAATAAGACACAACATGATAGAACCAATGAAAGTAGAAGAACAAAAGCATGGTAGGACTTCAAAGCAAGATGATATTAAATCAGCAATGGCTACCATAATTTCATGTTTGCTTTAAAGTAGCTGTTCATACCATCACACATAATAAAATCAAACAAAACAGAATAAAACCATTCCAATGAATGAATGAAAACATTATAAGACTTCAAAGCAATGTAATGAGGAAACATAACTACCATAAAATCTTATGTACTCTTACCATTTCTTACACTAGAGAGACTATATGGTATTTATAAATGTGAGTTTGATTTATTTTACTTATGAGTATGGGCTCAAGTTGCATCCATTTATTTATAAATATCTCAATGTGATCATTCTTTATAGCTGAGTAGTACTCCGTTGTATAAAAATACCGCAACTTTTTGATCCATTCCTCAGTTGATGGGCATTTAGTTTGTTTCCAAGATCTGGCTATTACAAACTGTGCTGTTGCTATAAACATGGGTGCACATATATCACTGTGGTATGATGTTTTCAGTTCTTCTGGGAATATGCCTAGAAGTGGAATAGCTGGGTCAAATGGGACTTCCAAACCCAGCTTTTTGAGGAATTTATAGACTGACCTCCACAGTGGTTGCACCAGTCTACACTCCCACCAACAGTACAGAAGAGTTCTTTTTCCCCACAGCCTCTCCAACATTTGTTGTTGGAAGTTTTCTTTACTGTGGCCATTCTTTCTGGAGTGCGATAGAATCTCAGTATGGTTTTAATTTTCATTTCCCTAATGACTAATGATGCTGAACTTTTTTTCATGTATTTATTTGCCATTCATATTTCTTCATCTAAGAACTATTTATTCATCTTGGATGCCCATTTTTGGATTGGGTCTTTGAATTTCGGGGGTCTGATTTTTTTAAAATTCTTTATATGCTCTGGGCAAAAGTCCTTTGCCTGAAGGACAGCTCACTAAGATTTTTCCCAATTTGTGGGTTTTCTTTTCACTCTGCTGGAAATTTCATTTGACATGCAGAAACTCTTTACTAAGATGTCATCCCAGTTTTTGATTCTGGGAAGTATTTCCTGTGCGGTTTGATTCTTGTTCATGAATTCTCTAACTAACCCTATGACTTCAAGATTTTTACGTACTTTGTCTTCCAACAAATTTAGTGTGTCTGTTTTAATATTTAGATCTTTGATCCATTTAGAATTTAGTTTAACACATGGTGATAGGCGTGGGTATAATTTTACTTTTTGGCATATGGAAATCCAATTTTTCCAGCACCATTTATTAAAGAGATTATCATTCTTTCAGTGAATATGTTTGTCCCCTTTATCAAAGATACAGTGATTGTGTCTATAGTTGTAGTTGTAGCTTCTAATCTATTCCATTGATTTTCAGGTCAGTTTTTATTCCAGCACCATGTTGATTTTATCACAGTAGCTTTGTAGTATAAACTTGTAGTATAATTTCAAGTCAGTGATTGTGATGCCTCCTGCCTTGCATTTCTGGCTTAGAATTGCCTTTGCAATTTCAGGTCTCTCCTGGTTCCAGATGAATTTTAGGTGTGATTTCTCTATATGTATGTATTTTTAAAAGCAAAATTCTTAATTGACTGTTTTAAAATTTTATTTAGAAAGAAAACAAAACAAAAAAATTAGAACATATGGTATCAACACTACAAAATTCCAAGGGAAAAAAAGAAAAGAACAAAAAATACTAAGAAGTCATTACTTGATAACTTACATACTGTCTTCTTGGAAATAATTGTTCAAGTTACAAAGTTAAGATGTACAGATACACATTCAAACAATGAGACTGTCAACAGCTCTGCTCCATGATGTAACAAAAACAGTATACACTTAAACATACACGTAATTATATCCTTTAGAGCACTTTCTTTTCCTCTCTTTTTTACAGTAGCAATCACACATTTTGGGTTTTATTACTCCTACAGTTCTTATTACTTTTTACACTGGAGACACAATGCTATAGTTATAAATATGATTTTTATTTATTACACTAATGAGGATAGTCTCAAGTTGTCTCTATTTCCCTATGAAGGCCTTAAGATCATCCTTTTTCATAGCTGAGTAATACTCCACTATATAAAAATATCACATTTTTTTCATCCACTCTGCAGTTGATGGGCATCTTGGTTGTTTCCAAGATGTGGCTATTTCAATTGTGCTGCTATGATCATGGGTGCACATATATCACTGTGATATATGGGCACATATATCACTGTGTGAATTTTTCAGTTTTTCTGGGAAAATACCCAGGAGAGGAATACATGGGTTAAATGCAGCTTCCAGTCCTAGTCTTCTGAGAATTCACCATATTGATTTCCATAGTGGTTGCACCAGTCTACACTCTCACCAAGAGTGTATCAGTGTTTCGTTTTCCCCACAGCCTCAGCAACATTTGTTATCAGTTAATTTCTTGATGGCAGCTTTTCTTTAAGGAGTGAGATGAAATCTCAAAGTTATTTTGATTTGCATTTCTTGAATGGCCAGTGATGGTGAACATTTCTTCCTGTATTTATTTGCCATTTGTATATCTTTATGTGAGATATGCATATTTCACATAAAGATATACTTTGAATTCTCTTTGAATTTGGGCGGCTTGATGTTTTTCAATTCTTTATATATTCTTGATATAAGTCCTGTGTCTGAGGCATTGCTGGTTAAAATTCTTTCAATTCTGTACGTTTTATTTTCACTCTGCTGGTGATTTCTTTTGAAGTATAGAAACTTTTCAATAATACGAGATCCCAGTTGTTGATTCTCTGAAGCATTTCCTGTGCAGTTCGCATTTTGTTCATAAATTCTCTGCCTACCCCTATGTCTCCAACACTTCTACCTATGCTATCTTCCAGTAGATTTAGTATTTCTGTTTTAATGTTTAAGTCTTTCATCCATTTAGACTTTATTTTAGTGCATGGTGATAGGCCTGGATCTAGATTCAGTCTTCTGCATGTGGAGAGCCAGTTCTTCCAACACCATTTTTTTAAAGAGGCTATCCTTCCTCCAGTGACCATATTTAGCCCTTTGTCACATATCAGGTGGCTAAGTGTCTTTGTACTTATACTTGCATCTTCTAATCTGTTCCATTGATACTTAGGTCTATTTTTTGGCCAGTACCATGATGATTTTATCACTGTGGCTTTGTAGTACAGTTTCAAGTCAGGAGTTGAGATGCCTCCTGCCTCGCCTTTGTTGCCCAGAATTGCTTTTGATATTG
>PVJX010023127.1:0-29681 GCA_004027295.1 Dolichotis patagonum | reverse complement strand
TCCGGACCCATCCATTCCCAAAAATGCCTTTGTTCTTTCCATGTACCCTTGCTAAGGGACTTGTTTCCTTATTGGATCAATCTTAGCTAAGCAGTTAACCCTACTTAGCTAAGTAGCTAACCCTACTTGTAACCCTACAGGTTGATGATAGTTTGACCCACATTGTACCCACATTGTAACTTTGCTGTGTAAATTACCCTTGACACAGGGCCTCAGTTGCCACCCCATTCAGGACCCTTCCTGGAAATCTAGGAGCTATTCTTTGCTTATTTACATCAAAACTCTCTTAACTTCTCTTTGGTTCAACACTTTATTCCTCGATGTTGTGGAATCATGAACTTGGCACAATTGATATCTAATAGGTCAGGAGTTATATTTCTCCTAAATCAGGGAGACATCTCAGTATATACCCTAACAGGAGCCTTGTATATCAACCACAGAGCAGAAAGCTGCAGCCTGAGTCCCCTACATGACATATCAGTTTCCCCTGGGGTGACAGTTTTCGGTCAGCTCTGCAGCTTAAATAATTCTGGCCCCACCTGGCCTGGCATGTGACACTGTGCAAGAAACCACAGACTGCTGAGGGCATGAGTGGAGAGTGGGCTTCCAACACAGGACCCACTGTTGCAACACCCTGCTTCACCAGAGCGACCCGGAAGTGCATCACCCACAGACGTGTCATCCAGACATGAAGCTCAGCATCTCTCCCTTTGCTGCCTTCTGTCAGCTTTCTCTGTGAAGGGCTGTTATTTGTGCTGCTGCTGTTGTTGTGTTGGTGGTTGTGGTAGTGTCCATGTGTGTGTGTGTGTGTGTGTGTGTGTGTGTGCGCGCGCGGCCCTGAGGACTGAGTCTGGAGACTTTGCAGGAGCTACTTCTCCAGGGTTCAACCTGCCCCTTTATTTTGAGATGAAACCTTCATTAATTGCTGGGCTTGAATTTGAGATCTTCCTGTTTTAGCCTCCCAAGGTGCCAGGATTACAGGCATGTGCCGCCATACCTAGCTGCTGCTGCTGCTGCTTCTTCTTCTTCTTCTTCTTCTTCTTCTTCTTCTTCTCTCCTCCTTTTTCTCCTCTTCCTCCTCCTTCTCCTCCTCTTCCTCTTCTTCCCCCTCCTCCTCCTCCATCTCCTCCTCCTTCTCCTTTTTTCTCTTCCTCTCCTGCTCCTCTTTCTTTTTCTTCTCTTCCTGCTCCTTCTCTTCTTCTTCTTCCTTTTCCTCTTCCTCTTCCTTACCATATTCATAATTGTACACTTTCACACCCAGCTTCTTTACTTATTATGTGGTGTCTCCTATTATTACTCATTTTAGTTTATTTTAATGATTGAATAAATTGTCATCAGGTGACAGTTTCCAACTTTACCTAACCATTGCCCTATAGTTGGATATTTAGATTGTTTTGCTATTCTTTTTTCTTGTATGCATACATGTACATAAATCTTTTTCAGCATTTAGAATCATTAACATAGAGTCTCAGAAGTAAAGTTATTGAGTAAATTGGTCTGAATGTTTCTAAGGATTTAAAATTCATATTGTTGAATTTCTGCCCTAAAAGGCTGCATTAATGTGTACTATGACTAGCAATATCTGGAACTTTTTCAGACTTGTGATAACTTCAACTTTGTAGGTCATGATCCGAATACATACATAGCATAGGTAGAAAGTGAGCTTTTTTATGTAAACACTATCGCCCATTCAAACGGCACACTTACCATAAGTAAGTGGACACCTTTAGCCTGAGCATGGTGGTACACCCCTATCATTTCAGCATTTGGGAGGCTGAGGTAGGAGGATTGCAAGTTCTAGACTAGGGACTTAACAAGACCCTGTCTCAAGAAAAAAAAAAAAAAGCCTGGGAGATATAGCTCATTGCAAAGGTCCTGAGTTCAATCCCGGGGCAGGGGTGGGGTCCACACTGCAGTGGACACCTGCAGTGTACCACCCAAATCAAGAAACCTTACCAGAACCTCACAACCAGCCTCTTTCCCCCTCCTCCGCCCCACCCAAGGGTCATTGCTATTTGACCTCACACAGAGATTAGTTTTGGAAAGTGGCTTTGTTACAATGTTCATTTCCTGCATAACTAGATGAGCCACCTGTTTTTCCACCGCGTAGTCCCTGGGTTGTAGTTCCTTTTTGCTTCAATATCTTTCAAGTTCTTTGTCCAGGAAATGGTTCACTCTTAAGTAATCGCTTAATGTCAAGTTTGGCTACAGTTGCACTGTGGACATCCTGACCCTGTTCACCAGTGGAGAAGCGTGCCTCAGGGCGCGTATGTGCCTGCACACTCTCGAGGCCTCTCCCCGACCAGACGCCTCCCTCTTAGTTCTGCTTCTTACAGCAGAGACCACAGGCTGCTCTGAGCAGCACCTGGGGAGGGCACTGTTTCCAGCGATGGGGCTGAAACTAAGTAGATTTTGCTGTTCTCTCGGGATGTATGAGAATTACAGAAATAGGTCACTGAACCTCGTTAAAAATAGAATTGACACATTTGAGGAAAGCATTTTTTCTGCTGAGGTAGCACACAGGACAAGATATCGTGAGCTCTGGAGGGTAGATGCATGCAGACATTTGGAATTAAAAATAAATATTCAGAATGATAATGACAGACAGAAAATATAAGAAAGGTCTCTAAACATTATTTCTTGGACAGGCTACATGCAGTTAACCTACTTCAATTCCAGGCAGGGGTGTCTGTGCGTGTGCGTGTGCGTGTGCGTGTGCGTGTGTGTGCTGGGCATTGAAACCAGGGCCTGGTACATGCTACACAACATCCTACCACTGAACCACAGACAGCCCCTTACGCTTGAATTCTAGTGTGGCTTATTCTGAGGCATAAGTGATTGCTTGCTAACCCCTGCTCAGCCACACCTGGCAACAGCTTAGGCAGAAAGGAGAGGGCCGCATCATCAGTAATGGGCAGTATTTTCTCCCTTGCCAAAACTGCGCTTTCCTGTGTCGCTGGCCCTGCTTTCTCCCCTCTTCTGTTACAACAGCCCATCAGCTCATCCTGGACACTTATCCATGGCAATGCAGCAATACTGCAGTGCAGCAGGGACAAGCTTATCTCACCAACTGTGAGCAGATTTATTCTAGCTCTTCCGAAGGCTGAATGATCCAGGGGTCTGACCACTGCACCCTTTGCCCAGGGTTCCCCAGAGGTGTCTGGGGCTTCAGGTCTGCTCTGTGGGAGGCCCTGTTCTGCCTGTACCTACCTGATCCTCAGACAGTGCCCTCTGGCTGGCGACCCGAGCCCCTCCTCATACCCTCACTCCCTCCAGCTACCTTCAGAAGCTCCACGACTTAGGTTGGAGCCTTGTGCCATCATCTCAGGACTCTCAGGGAGCTGCTGACACCTTTGCAGTTGGGCTCACTGCTGCGATGAGCACACTGTGCTGGCTGGGAAAGCAGCGCTTGGGTTACAATGGGCGAGGACACTTCAGCTACAAGAATGGAGAATAGGCTGAAGGACTTGGTTGTCCCTGGAGGACAAGGTGCATGGAACCAGGGTGGAGCAGAGCTCGGATTGAGCAGACTGAGTTTGTGGAAGGCCTGATAGCACGGACAAAGGGACAGCATTGTCACTATCCAGGTATCCAAGTGGTGGTCTTGGGAAGGGAGTAGGAAAGACAGAGGGACAGATGTGAGATATTTTTTGGGAGAATATACCAGCTGAGACCTAAACGCGAAAGCACCAATCAGCAGAAGACTCTGGGATAGAACATTTTAGTTAAATAAAAGAGTTTCTGTAAAGATCCTGGGGTAGGAACAATCTCAGTACATTTGAGGAATAGAAAGACCATCATGGAATGACCACAAGAGTTCTGCATGACTAAACTGTGTTTCGATACATCTGCTGAGTTGTCTTTGGAGTAATCGTATCTGAGTTTCATCTTGGGTTTCTAGATGCTATGCATCCTCCCCACATCTCTTTGCTCTTTCTCTCCAGACCAGAACTACACACAGAAGTGGCACCTTGTAGCCAAAGACCCCACCTGGGGTTTGAGGAGGAACTAGAACCAGCTCAGCCCTTCCAGAAGCAAAATGGGGGCAGAGATTCTGAGGCTGGCCTGGCCTTCTTGCTTCTTGTGTTCTTCACTACTTTGGGCCATGAACTATGTCAGCAACTAAGATATGAAAAATACATACATGTATAATTCTGTATCCAACTGAGAAGGCCTGGTGACTAGGAGAGCTCATCACAGACCTTCTCCTAGGATCAGTACCAGGAAACCTTTTCTGATTTCTTTATTCAGGCTGTGACCCTTTTGCAACAGGCAGGATACAAGGTGAAATCAACTTATAAACAGCAAATCGGCCTTTAAGTACAAGTTCTTATGACTATTACACCTTCTAGACAGACATAGCCACGAGTGACAAAACATAACCATAGTCACAGGAACATATTTCTACAGTGTGTGTGTGTGTGTGTGTGTGATATTTTATTGTTTTTTTCCCCTTTTTTCAGATTTATGTACTTCTTTGTTTTTATTTTTATTTTATTGGCACATTTTAGTCATCACATGCATCATAGTGATCACACGCATCGTAAGAATTTGTACCTGTACATGATATATCTTGCTTCTTCTTTTTTTCCCCATTCTCTTCCCCTCCCTTTAACCCCTCTCCCCCTTCTAATTTACACAAGCTTTGTTTCCATTTTTTTTCCTTCTATTCCTGTCTTGGTTACTTTTCTCTCATTGCTGAGACAAAATACTTGACACCCAAAATGAAGGAAAGAAAAGTTTATTTAGCCTTTCTTTGGAGGCTTCAGTCCATAATCACTTGGCTCCAAGGCAGAGTGATATGGCTAAGAGACAAACCATCTATGGTGGCTGAAAGCAACAAGACTGAAAAGATCAAAAGGGTCAAAAAAAGAAGAGCATGACTCCTTCCCTCCCTCCTATTGTATGCTGGCTACCCACCCCTGGAGGTGCAGCACTCACACTGCCAGTCCCAGCGCTAGACAACAAACCAATCACAAACACTAGACTCAGTTACCTTCGAAAGGTATCCCACCACCACCATGACTGCATGAGGCTTTGGGGTGACATTTAAACACAAACCATAACAATTCCCATTTTTTTCTAGCCCCTTCTTTCCTTTCCCCCTCCCTTTCCCTGCTTCCCCTTCTCATTTGAACATTTTCTCTCATTTCCCAATATGATACATTTTTTGTCTTTACTTACACTTTCAGTTTCTCACACCAGAGAAATAATGTAATATTTAAACATGTGTCTGATTTATTTCACTTAGGATTATGGTCTCCAGGTACATCCATTTAACTGGGAATATTTCAAGTTCATCCTTCTTTATGGCAGAGTAGTTCTCCACTGCATAAAAAGAAAAACCACATCTTCTATATCCATTCATCCATTGATGGGCATTTGGGCTGTTTCCAAGAGTGAGCTATTACAAACTGCTGCTGTAAACATGGGTGTGCATACATCACTGTTGTATGATGCCTTTAATTGTGTCAGGAAGATACCAAGAAAATAAATAGCTGGGTTGAATGGAACCTCTAGTTTTAAATTTTTTTTTCTGGTAGCGGAGATCAAACTCACGACCTCACGCTTGCCAGGCAGGTGCTTACGCCACTGAGGTAAATCCCCGGCCCATCTAGTTTTAATTTTTAGAGGAAACTTCATACTGATTTCCACAGTGATTTCACCAGTCGTAACTTGCATCAACAGTGGAGAAGGGTTCCTTTTTCCCCACAGCCCTGCCAGTATCTGTTATTGGTTGAATTCTTGATAGTAGCCAGTCTTTCTGTGGTGAGGTGGAATCTCAGCATTTTTAAAATTTGTATCTCTCAAATAACTAGTGATGTTGAACATTTTTTCATATATGGTGTTTATTTGAATTTCTGCTTCTTCATCTGAGAAGTGTCTACTCATTTCAGATAGTTATTTTTTGAATGAGTCTTTAGATTTGAGGAATTTTTTGAGTTCTTTATATATTCTAGACATTAGTCCATTGTTTAAGGATCAGTCATCAAAAAATGTTTCCCACTCTATAGGTTATCTCTTTACTCTTTTTTTTGAAGAGTAGAATATATTTATTGAGAAGAAGAAAACTTCTGTCTGAAGACAGACAGAAGGGGTCCTGAGCAGGTTGCCCTCTCTTTACTCTTTTGATGGTTCATTTTGCTGTGCAAAAGCTTTTCAATAAGATGAGACCCCACTTGTTGGTTGTTTTATGATATTTCCTGTGCAATCTGGGTTATATTTATAAAGTCTTTGCCTACACCAGTGTCTTCAGGAGTTCTCCCTACTCCATCTTACAGCAGATCTAATGTTTCTGTTTTAATATTTAGATCATTGATCCATTTTAATTTTAGTTTAGTGCATGGTGAAAGGTATGGGTCCAATTTTAATCTTCAGCATGTGGAAAGCCAGTTTTTCTAGCACCATTTATTAAAGAAGCTATCTTTCTTCTAGTGAGGATGTTTGGCAGTTGGCTCCTTTGTCAAAGATAAGGTGGCTGAGTGCATTTGGAGTTGTTTCTACATATTCTAATCTGTTCTGTTGATCCTTGGGTTTGGTTTGTTGTTGTTGTTGCTGCCAATACCATGCTGTCTTTATCATAATAGCTTTGTAGTATAATCTCAAATAAGGGATTGTGATTCCTCCTGCATTGGCTTTGTTGCCCAGAATTGCTTTTGCTATTCTAGGTCTCTTTTGATTCCAAATAAATTTTAGTCTTATTTTTGCTAATTCTGTGAGATATACTACTGGTCTTTTGATCATGATCACATTAAATCTGTCTGACAATTTTAGGAGTATGGCCATTTTCACTATATTGGTTCTTCCTACCAGTGAGCAGGGGATATCCTTCTATTTCCAGATATCCTCTCTTCCTTTTCATCTACATTGGTTTTTACTTTGCAGCACATGTAGCTCATTTTATCCCATTGAAATCCATGGCACACAGGAGGGGCAGGCATTATTGTCCCAGTTTATAGATGAGATAATGAAGAAAGGGTTAAGCACCAGGTCTCCAATAATGGGGCCAGTTGGCAGCAGCACTAGAAAAGAACCAAGGTCTTGTCATTCCCAAGTCCAGGCTCCCCAAGAACCAAGTCAGGACAGTGACCACTGTGACTTCTCTTTGACTGCAGTCTCCCATTTTTACTTCAGGGCCCAGAGACATTCACACAAAGGCTGTCATTGTGCACACACACACTTGGCCCCCTTGGGCTTCCTAATGGGAAACACAGGGAAGAAAGGGTGTTTTCTAATTGAGGAATAAGCACGCACCCCGCCTGCTAAAGAGAAGATTGCACAGAGGAGAGGAACTTTCTGCTAGAGTTTCATCTTGGCCAATTATCTCTAGAGTCATTTCCTTTCCCTTCCCTTCTAAAGATTCAAGACACTTCTTCCTGCGGTTCTTCCAAAACGAACCTGGAGCAACACCACCTAGTGGCCCAGCCTTCACCTCACGCTTGTTTTGTGGGGCCACCTTGCCTATAAAACTGGACCTATACTTCTTGCCATCCACCAGGATAAACTCCAAATAGATCAGAAAGCCTAATGAAGCCCCACACATGTTAGAAGAAACACGAGTGGATTTATTTCTGTCCTGGGCATGGGAAAGTCTTCCTACAATTCCAACTATGGATGCAAGAAGGGCAGCCATGGGTACCTGTTCCTCTAGCTGAGACAGGAGACATGGGCAGTTTCTGTCTTCCCCAGGAAGAGCTAAGTGACCCCAGGCAGAGTTCCTTCCCCCAAAGAGGAAACATAGAAAATCAATTGGCTGGGTCCACTTTCCCCTTACCTTCCTGGCTGAAGAGAAAGAAGGTCTTTCTATTGTGCCTCAAAAGACAGACACTGACTATCATGGTTTTCCTCATGATACTCCCTCCCTGTGTCTTCCAGGGTGTACTCTTATCTTGTTGTTTCCTCTTTTACTCAACCCCAGCTTTTTCCGCAGACCCAGTTTCTCCTTTACTCTTCACTTTTACTTTTTCAAATAAACTTTGTTGCTGCTTTTTGCTCATTTCAAAAACAAAAAATCAAACACAAAACACAGACACTGCCTAATTCAGTAACCACTCCTGTGATCCTGTCTACTTGGGAGGCTAAGGTGGAAGGATCATTGCACTCAGGAGTTCAAGACCTGGATGACATCATAACAAGACATCAGGAAAAAAAAGAGAGAGAGAGAGAGAGAGAGAGAGAGAGAGAAGAAAAAAAAAAGGAAAGGAAAAGAAGAAAATGTGGAGGGGAGATGCTTAAGACAAGAAGAGATAAGGAAACCAGTCCAAGCCCAACCCAACTCCCAAATAAATGATTTCTAATAAATAAATTCTCTAGATTCAGTAGAAAAGCATTAATCAATTCAACCTAAATTGAATAAAAACCTGCTACAACACAAGAACACTGACCAGGTATAGTGGCACACACCTGTAATGCTCACATTTCGGGGACTGAGGCAGGAGGCCATGAGTTTTAGGCCAACCTTTACTACACAGTGAGACCCTGTTTCAACAAAAAGCAAAACAAAACAAGCAAACAAAAAGAAACAAAAGAAGAATGTGAGAAAATGCTTCCAACATTATCACAGATATAGGTTAATCTGTAATATTAGGAATAGAAGATGTATTTAAATATTGATGAAAAAGACCATAACTTGACAGGAAATTTGGCAAAAGGTATGAACAGATGTTTCACACATCCATACACAAAACTATGAGTAGACACGTGGACCCTAAAAATAATGTAAAAAGATATTCAGCTTTATTACATTATAAAGACAAATTAAAAGTACATTGAGATACCAGTTCACTGAACTTTCAACATGTCACAAGTTTGACAATTCACTATGCTAACAAAGCTGGAGGGAGTTGTAAACTGATACAGCCTCTGACCAGTGGTGGGGTTGTAAACTGATACAGCCTCTGAGGGGTGTGGAGTAGCAATAATTAACAAAACTCCATATGCATTTCCCCTTCAATCCAACAATCCCAAGTCCATAAACTTACCCTGAAAGCACTCTTCCATAAATAAAAAGCAACACATCTCTAAGGTACTCTCTGACAGTACTTACAATAGCACAATGTGAGAGACAGTTTAAATGCTTTAGTAGAACACTAATTGAATAAACTGTAACGCATGCACACTATGGAGTCCCATACCATTGTAAAAGGCTGTAAAAGGCCTGAAGAATTTATCTATGATATACTAACTGGAGACGGGGAGGGGGGGACCCACCAAGGTAGTAATGAGTGCATATAGTATGCTACTTATTATATAAGTAGAAGAAATGTAAGAAGAATAAGCCAAAAACTAATTTTAAAAAATGATTGCCTGCGGGCGCTGGTAGGAATGGGATGGAAGGAATAGGACAGGAGTGACTTCGGAGCAAGCTGTTGCATATATAGTTTTGACTTCTCTACCATGTTAAAAAGTTTCCATATTTGAAAGAATTTAGGCTTTAAAAGATTTTTAAAAAGAAAACTCTAAGGCTAAATGCACATAGGAACAAAGGACTTAACTGTATATGAAACTGATAATGGAACCCAAAGGGGGAAAACAGGAACGAAACTCCCGCGAGGACAGTATTCCTACTACGCCGCCTTTGTGGGACGCACAGAGCCGCAAGGGCGCCACAGTGCGGACTTCGGAAGCACATTGGATGCACAGCAGCCTGGAGCCAACGATGAAATGGATCAGCCCTGGGATGCAAGGTTCGCTGTGCAGAGGAAGCAACTTCAAATCTGGAATGGGAAACTGAAGAATCCTGAAGTTGGAATTGAATCGGACAAAATCTCTTTATTAAAAATTATTTTTTTAAAAAGTGCATTCCCTCGCCCTGCCCATTAAAAGGGTCTCTACAAGCAGTGCCAGCCCAGGAACAAGGAGCAACCCAGTGATCGAAGTCTCTTCTGAATGCCATGCCCCCCCACAAAGAAACCCTGGAGAATCGATGGCGGGGTCCAGGGCTGGGCCAGGGAAAACTCGCGGTGAGCGGGCAGAGACGGATGGGGCTATGGGGAGGCACAGATATGACTTCAAAGGCGCTTACACCAGCCAAATTACAGACGGTCTAGTTATCAAAAACAATTTTGGTGGTTTTTTTTGGCATTTTAAGTTTTATTAGCACATTTTAGATACAGATAGTGATAACATTCATCGTAGGGGCTCTGTAGCTGTATATATTTGGCTTTTTTCCCCATTCCCCTACTTTCCCTTCAATCCCTTACCTTCCTTTTTTACAAAAGCTTTGCTTTCACTTTTTCCATCCTATTTTTTTTTTCTTGCTCCTTCTTCCCTTTTCTTTCTAAAAAATGATTTTTTGTTGTTTTTGTTTGGAGACATGATCTGGCTTGGTAGCTCTGGTTGGCCTTGAACTCACCATATAGCCCAGGCTGGCCTCAAGCAGAAAGCAATCTTGCTGCCTCAGCCTCCCAAGTGCTCCCAAACAAAGCACAGATGTGTCTGCCATGCCTGGCCTCAAAAATAATTATTATAGGACTGAACCTGTATCTTGGAGACACAGCATTTGTCTAGCTCACGGGAGGCCCTGGGTTTGATCCCCCCCCACCTACAATAAGTAAATAAGCTATTGTAGTGAATTGTAACACTTCAGTAGCTGTGGGCAGGCTCAGAAGAATCCCTTCTAAGACACTCATGGGGGTCATTTGTAAGGTCAACTCCCCACATGACAGCAGGCATCCCTCGGAGCAAGCCTGCAACAGAGCTCTCCAAATGAAGAGCAGTTCTTTTGTAACCGAATCTCAGAAGTGATATTCCAGAGCCTCTGAGTTATTCCACTTTTTACTAAGTGCAGCCTGACCTTGAAGGGTGGAGGACACTCAAGGCCAGGAATACTGGCAGGTGGGGACTACTGGGGGCCACTTGAAGGCTGCCTGCATAGCCACAAAGTAACACCACCAATTAGGGAGCAAATCCATGGGACATGTCTCCTGAGATGACTCAATATCACCTATGCAAGCACAATGTTACCTATGCAATGCTGTGGGGTGTGGGGTTGGGGTGGAGGGAACAAACACAAATTTAGACAGTGAAACACTGTAAGAAAACGATCCCAACACTGAGGAGGCAGGAGGATTGCTGTGAGCCCGAGGCCAGCCTGAGCTACAGAGTGAAACTCTGTCTAAAAAAAGAAAAAAGAAAAAAGAAAGAAACACAAAAAGAGAAAGAAAATAAAAGCTTTGAGTTTGTGGGGGTTTTGCTTCCTTCTTTCTTTCTTGGTTTTTTTGTTTGGTTGGTTGGTTTTTGTTTTTTGTTTTTTTGGCATGGGGGATCAAACTCATGACCTTGTACTTGCCAGGCAGGTGTTTATGCCACTGAGCTAAATCCCCAGCCCTTATTTTTTGTTTTTGTTTCTGGCTTTTTTTTTTTAAGGCAGATCTTGCTATGTAGTTTAGGCTGGCATGAAACTCACTATGTACCCTAGGCTGGGCTTGAACTCAAGGTGATCCTCCTGCCTCAGCCTCCTGAGTGCTGGGATAACAGGCATGTGCCACCATACCTGGCTTAGCCTCCGCTTGTTTAAAAATGTCAATATCATGAAAAGGAAAAAAGTCTAATTGTTCTAGATTACAGAAGACTAAAGAGACATGTCCACTCACTTAAGTTTGTGACCTATAATGGGACCCCAAATCAAAAACCTGAAAGAGCTATAAAAGACATCCTTGAACTAATTAGGGAATGTGAATGTAGACTATGCATTGAACTACTAAGTGTATGTTAAATTCATTGGGGGTGATGTGGAATTGTGGCTATGGGGGAGAATCCTTTCCTCTTGGGAGAAACATACTGAAATATTTAGGAGCTAAGTGTTAGGAGGTCTGCAAGTTATTTTCAGATGTGGGAAAGAAACCAAACCTAGGACTGGGGTGTAGCCAGCAATGCATGACTCGCCTAG
This sequence comes from Dolichotis patagonum, assembly GCA_004027295.1. Lineage (NCBI taxonomy): Eukaryota > Metazoa > Chordata > Mammalia > Rodentia > Caviidae > Dolichotis > Dolichotis patagonum. The sequence continues at coordinate 17,791 of PVJX010023127.1, read as the reverse complement.
CATTCACAAGGCCTGGATTCAATCCCTACACAAGCAAAAAGAAAAGAAAACCTTAACACAGACACACCATGTAAGTGTGCATGTCTGTTTGCAAGTGGGAAGGATACACTCCTGTTCATCATCCCACTTCTCCCTAGGCTTAAAGGTTTCCCAGTAAAACATTGCAGAGCTGTAGAGGTAGAGGGGGAGAGTATCAGGAATTTGCCCAATGATCTTTGGTATTTATGGACTGGCTTCCATGCTCTCCCCTCCTGTTATGGTTGATACATTGTGTCAATTTGAGAAGTTTTTGACCTTTAACTAAGAGACTCAGCAGGGAGCCAGGATTTTGACTTTGTAAATATCTTCATTCTGCACAAGAGGAGGGCACAGAGACAGGGAGGGAAAGAGGCTTCTTCTCCCCCCTTTTTTGCTCTGGTTGCTTTTGCTGCCTGCTACCTTGAAGTGTTGCCCCTGGCCTTGCCACTCTGCCTTGGAGCCACCTGGTCATGGTCTGAAACCTACACAAATAGCTAAATAAACCTTTCCTTACCTCATTTTGGGTGGTGGGTGATTTGTCCCAGTAAAGAGAGAAAAGTAACCAACACACCTCCCCTTCTCTGCCCTCCTCTGCCTTCTCTTCTTTCTCCTTCCCTCTTTTTCTTCTCCCAATCAACTTTCTCCTCCTTTTCTCTCTCCCTCTTTTTCCTGGTACTGGGCTTGAACACAGTAGGTGAGTGGTTAGATAACTTCTGAGTTAAACTGCTGTTTGCATCAAGTCCCTGGGCACAGCCCAAACTCCCAAGGAGGAGGACCCCGAGCAGAAGGCCCCCAGGAAAGCCCCGAGTGGGCTCTTGGTGGTGCCCAGGGCACCTACTGAGGATTCTTTGAGGTGGTTCTTGCTCTGAAGGGAAGCTCAAAGGGCCGTGTCCAAGCGCATTTGTGCTGCTGGAACAGAACGGTTGAGACTGAGTGACATGGAAAGCGTAGCAAGGTACTGGCCCACAGTTCCGGAGCCTGGAAAGCGCAGGGCCATGGTGCTGGTCTCTGTCTCCGCTGTGTCTGCCCAAAGGCTGCAGGGTGGAGCACTGATCCGTCTGTGAGGATGGCCTTAGGGCAGCACCCAAGTACCACATGCTTTGGAGGGGACAGACTAGCCACGGGGCTAGTTTGGGGACATGGACCCACCTGGCTTCTCAAGCTTTCTCTGCCCCTTTCTGGCTATGCGACTTTGAGCAAATTCCTAAACTCCAGCCCTCGGGTCATCGTGGTGTCTCGTGAAAAGCTGTGCCCACCCTGCAGGGAGGAAGAGCGTTTTCCATGTCGTCCTGACCCTCCCGCTGCCATGCGTCCTTGCTTCATTAGCCAGTCAGTGCATTGCTTCAGTGGCCAGGTCGTCTCAGGGTCCCATGCGGTCAGTGCTGAGAGACAAGCGCGGGGCATTATGGGCTGAGGAGCTGCCCCGGGAGGCTGCAGAGCCTGGCAAGGGAGGGGGGACAGAGCAGCTTGGTTCAGAAAATGCCATCAGTGGGTTCAGCTTAACTGATAAGTGAATAGAAGGACACTATGTTCCCCAAAAGAGGAGAAACCTGGATGGGGTGGGCTACTTCTATTTTATTGTAATATACATATATATATATATATATATATTCCTTGCACCGGGAATTAAACTCATAACCTTGCACTTGCCAGGCAGGTGCTATGCTGCTGACTATATCCCAAGCCCTCTTTTTTTATTTTATTTTAATTAATTAATTAATATATTTTTGAGCTGGTGTCTCACTCTGTAGTTCAAGATACCCTTGAACTCACTATATAGCCCGGACTGGCCTCCAGCTCACAGCAATCCTGCCTCAGCCTCCCCAGCGCTGGGACTAGAGGTGTGCTCTACCACTGAGGTGGGCTACTTCTGAGGAGGGAAGCGTTGACCAGAGTGAGGTTTATCTGCCACCTTTCACTACCATTTTATCCAGTCTTTGTCTGAAAACATGAAGCCCCCATCTACCTAGACCGCAGAGTATGCTGCATTTGTTCTTTTTGGTTTTTTGTTTTTCTTTTTCTTGGTACTGGGATCGAACTCATGACTTTGTGTTTGCCAAGCAGGCACTTATGCCGCTGAGCTAACACTCCCCCCCCATTTGTTTTGAGACAAGGCCTCGCTGTCCTTGAACTCACTTGTGTAGCCCCGACTGGCCTCAAACTCAGTAATCCTACCTTAGAAAAAAAAAATCCTACCTTAGCCTCCCAGGTGCTGGAATTATAGGTGTGCATTGTCATGCGGCTCAAATCTGCCTTTTAAAACTCACTGTTTTTCAGTACTAGTTATTGAACCCAGGGCCTCTCAACTCTTTTTTTGATTTTTTATTCTGAGACAGAGTCTCACTAAGTCTCACCAGGCAAGATTCAAACTTGCAGTCTTCCTGCCTCAGCCCCTAGAGTGCTGGGATTCTAGGCTTGCACCCCCCTCACACCCAGTTTAGTTATTTTATGTATACAGTGTTTAATCAAATCAACATAGTACTGCTGGGCCCTTAAACTCTGTGTGTGCGCGTGCGCGCATGCGTGCGTGTGGTGCTGGGGGTGGAATCCAGGGCCTGGTGCATTCCCCGTCAACCACTAAACTAAATCCCCACCCTCTTCCTTATGCATTACAAAATGTGTGGGCGTGGAGGTGGGGCAGGTTGTGCGCTGGGGTCACCGCACTGTGCTGTCGGACACTAAGACATTTCTTGCATCTAACTCTGTTTGGGTTCTGCCTACCCAGCTTCCCCCAACCCCCTCCCTGAGACTACGCTTATGGGGTCACACATTTCTGTAATGCATCCCCTTCGCCCCTTCGTGCCACAATCGGCCCAAGGGCGAAACCCCCAAGCTCCCACTTGCCACGCCAAGGTAGATTTATCTCCCCATCCTCCACTGTCGCCCTGCTGTCGCCCCGGGCCCCATTCGGATCTCCAGGAAGCCAGAGGGGAAGGAGAGGGCATCACAATGGGGCTGAGACTGTGGGGGGCGCCCGGTCCCCTGCCTGCTGCGCCCACAGAAGGAAGCTCCTCGTCTCCTTCCGAATCATCTAAGAACAAAAACTATGTACAAATGAGTATTTCCATCTTTATTTCAAATTCTAGGTTTCAACTGCAATATTAATGCTACTCCACAGTGTAATTTACTTGTAATAATATATCATTATTTCTATTTTACAGTTCTCTTCTTAAAGTAGTAAAGCAAATGTTTAAAACAGCACAAATGCGCAGCCCCACAATTCTCCATTCAGGCTCAGAATTTGTGCTCTCCTTTTAGAATTGCGCATAATTGAAAACAATGAAAACCCCCATGTGCTAAATGCGCTAGTCATTAAAGCATTTTTTTAGTTTGGAATAAAAGGGCGTTCTGGTGGTTGTGGTTATTATTTATTTATTTATTTACGTATTTATTTTTAGAAAGCCCACACCAGCTCGCTTCCTGTTCCCAGACTGACATCTGCTGGGGATGTCGCGCCGCCCTGCTCGGGAGGAGGCCCGCAGCCGGCTGCCACTCCGAGCTCTAGGGGCGGCCCAGGCTCCAGCGCCCTCCCTGTGGCCGCTTCTGGGTCCTGCAAGCTTCTCCCGCGTTTCAGCAGCCAAGTGGGGCCTTGACGTAGGATCCGGGTCGTTGGCGACTCAGGCACAGAGCTGACAGGCAGGATTGAGGGCAAAAACAGTCACGCCGGAGCCTGTGATCCCAAGACTCCGGGAGGCTGAGTCAGGAGGATCACAAGTTTGAGCCCAGCCAAGGCAAAAATGAAAGGATTGAACTAGGCTCTGCCCCAAAGGCGGGGGAGGGCCAGGGATTCAGCTCAGTGTGAAGACCCTGGTTCAGTCCTCAAGACCAGAGAGGAGGGCAGTCAGGAGTCAGCAGTGCGCAGATGTCCGTGCTCTGCGCGGTCATGGCTCGGGTGCAGACGGGGCTGCGGGGGTCACCTTCTCACCGTGTCTTCCTGTGCACCGCTCCTTTTTTTTCCCTGTCGGGAGAACAGCCCCTTGCTTAAGGCAGCCACGGGTCTGGGGTCCCTAGGGAGGGTCCCTGACCATCGATGATGAGATCCCGAGTCCCCATCCGCACATCCCACCACCAGGAGCTGAGCTACTGTCCACCCGCACGCGCGTGCCCTCTCCTCCAAGGATGCCGCCTGCTCCCCAGACAGGGTCCCCACAGGCGCCCACCCAGACCCCACTTCGCCGCGCCGCGCCCGGGACCTTGCTGCCGCAGAGAGGCCCACTGCACTGGCCCGTGCAGGCGGGTGGCCCAGTGGGTTTCCCAAGCGTGGAGCTGGTGAGTCCGTGGGGGTGATTCTTGGGCGATGAGACGCATCACAGAGTCGCTGGGTGGAAGAAGTCTCTGGTGGAGACTTTGGTTTGGTGCTGGTTAAGTTTTTATTTTTAAATTTTTTGTCTTAATTTTAGAATAGCTTAGACTTGAGGAAAAGTTGCGAAGACACTGCATAGAATTCCTGTGCGCCCTCATGGCCAGTCTGCCCTGGTTTCCATGACGACGGAGGCTCAGAAACCTTGGAGGGGAGCGGCCACCAAGGCCACCCTGTGGCCGCCACTGGCTGGGAGTGAGCTGCTGGGTCCAGAACGAATGTGTTTTCTTTTTGTTTGTTTGGTTTTGAGACAGAGTCTCTCTGTGTAGTTTAAGCTGGCTGGAACTTTTTATGTAGCCTAGGCTGGCCTCAAACTCATGGCAATTCTCCTGCCTCAGCCTCTCAAGTGCTAGGATTATAGATGTGCACCACCATAACCTGCTAGTGAGTATATTTTCAGTCCACAGCTCCTGCAGCAAGTGATGCTACCCAGATGCATTCTCAAATCCAAAGAGCCCTGTAAAATGAGCAGGTTTTTATAAGTTTGGAGCCAAAGCTCATTTGAGGCAAACTATACGCCATCTTCATCTTATTGGGTATAAATATTCATACATCTCTCCCAGAAGTATTTGTTGATTCTTTCACTCCCTGGGGGTGTTCACTAACATGGAGTGTATGCGCTGTATTGCCTTCCTAAATCAGAAAAAAATCTATATTCCCAGCACTTCTGGCACTATGGCCTTTCCACTATGATTGTGATACAAAGCTTCTCTTAAAAATAAATTTAAAGCCAGGTGGCACAAACCTGTAATCGCAGCACTCAGGTGGCTGAGGTAGGAGTATTGCCAGGAGCTCCGGGCCAGCCAGGACTACAGAATGAGTTCAAAGGCCAGCCTGAGCTACACGGTGAGACTCTGTCTCAAGGTAAATAAATACATTAATTAACTAAAGTCAATAGAATAAGCTATTTAAAAAAATAGCACATTTTAAGTACAGAAGACCTATAGTTTTAAATTTCTCATTCACTTTTTTCTGCCCTTTATATAAACACACAAACGACTGCTACTAAAAACAAAAGAGAGAATTGGGGTTGCTTTTGGGATCCAGTCTGGAGCCTTCAGCCAGGTCCCACCACCCCACACAGCCAGGCCTGAGTCCCCCAACCTCCAGGCTTGCTGCCACCTCCGGGCCTGTTCACCCTCCCTGCCACCTTCTTGAAGTGAGCACTCTTCCTCCCTCTGTCCCTGCAAGCTCTGGCCCGTCTTTCAGACTCAGCTCAGGGGCTGTAACCTCCTGGCTGCACCCAGTGTTGATAGGGCCATCACTGGGTGTGGCCCCATTAAACCGATCGATTGTAAGATTGTGAGTAGGAAAGAGGCTTGGGTTTGGCTCACTTACTTATGTTCATTAAGCTTCATTAGTGGGATTAGTAATGATAGCTGCTGTTAATTGAATTCATTCAGTATTCTAACAGCTTTACTTGTGTAAATTCATTTAATCCTTAGAGTAAGCCAGAGAGGTAGGAAGTATTAAGATCCCTAATTTAATATATGAGGAGCTGGGTGTGGTAGCACACACACCTATAATCACAGCACTTGGGAGGCTGAGGCAGCAGGATTGCCATAAGTTTGAGGCCAGCTTGGGCTGCACAGGGAGTTCAAGGCCAGATAGAACTACGTAGTGAGACCCTGTCTCAAAAAGAAAAAACGAGGAGGCTGAGGTTCAGAGAGGGTCAGTCCAAACGATTTCCCCAGCTCACAGTAAGCAGGGACAGCCAGGATTTTGTCCCCTCTCCCTCTCACTCTTCACAACAGAAAACCAGGGGACTCTGTACATCGCAGGACAACTGGAGAATAACAGGAGATGCATAGGGTAAGTGTCCTCCCAGTGTTAGGTGCTGGGCCTCATCTGGGCCAGCTCCTGCCAGCTGTACTCCGTACCCCAGAATCAGCAGCACACTCACTAGCTCCTGTGGAGAGCTCTGCCACGGCCTGTTGGTCCTCTTAGGTTTTCTGTTTCCCTCAGCTGCTCTGGCCGAGCTGCCAGCCCTGCCCACTTTGATCAGTCTCTACAATGCACACTGCTCCTTTTGAGCTCAGTATAAAAGGTGTGCTCAGCTCACATTTGTCTTTCAGAGCACCTTGCACAGAGGCTGAATCCAAAGAATTTGATAAACATGAGGAGAATAAATAATGAAATAAATCTATGGAGGAGGCTGGATGGATGATTGGATGGGTGGGTGGATGGATGAATGGATGGATAGGTGATTGGGTGATTGGATGGGTGGGTCAATTGTGGATGCATGGATGGCTGGGTGGATGGCTAAGTGAATGCATGACTGGATGAGTGGATGGATGGATAGATGAGGGTGGGTGAATGGGTGATTGGATGGGTGGATGCATAGATGGATGGATGGTTGGATGAGTGGATGGGTGGGTGGATGGTTGGCTGACTATGATTGAATGGGTGAATGGATAGGTGGGTGGATGGATGAATGGATGGATGATTGAATGGGTGGATGGGTGGGTGGATGGGTAGATGAGTGGGTGGATGATGAATGAATGGATGGATAGATTGAATGGGTGGATGGGTGGATGATGGATAGATGGGTGGGTAGATGGGTGAGCAGATGGATGGATGGGTTGGTAGATAGATGGATGGATGGATGGATAGATGGATGATTGGGATGAGTATATGGGTGGGTAGATGGATGGATAATTGGATGGGTGAATGGGTGAGTGGATGGATGGATGGATGGATGGATGGGTAATTGGATGGGTAGATGGATGGATGGGTGAATGGATGGATGGATGGATGGATGAAAGGATGAATGGGTAGGTGAGAGGATAGATGGACAGGTGGATGTATGTAAAGACTCACAAGGAATTGATACAATTTTGTCCTTAGATTTTGTAACACATCTGACAAGCCATGACTAAAAGAGAGAAAATAACATTTTCCAGATAACATTCTTCTAACTCGATGTTCAGACTGAACAAAACAGGAAAAAAAGACAACTGGCACACCACTCCCTGCCTGCTTTTCTGGTAAAAGAGGCCCACAATGATACTAAACTTTCATGATTATGGCTTCAGATGGGAACCTGGTAGTAGGACAATTGACCTTCATAAAATTTAAAATATAGTAACTGGAGAGGAATAATGTGATGGTTTAGTAACACGTAGAATTGAACCCAAGGCCAGCTCCTAAATGGCAGAGGGTACTGAAAGATGCCAGATCAACCCAAGTCCAGATATGATACCTGCCACCCTTGATCACCTGGATAGTGGGTCTTTAGGAAAATGATATACACAACCTAAGAGAGAAAGTCTGGGCCAGGTGCAGTGGTGCACACCAGTAACCCCAGCACCCAGGAGGCTGAGGCGGGAGGATTGCCTTAAATTGGAGGCCATCCTGAACCATAGCATGACCTGTCATAGAGATAAACACACACAAAAAAAAAAAAACACAGGAAGCCCCCTAAAAAGAAAGACAATCTATGCAGTTGGCCTCTAATAGCTGTGTTACCTGATTCCCAAATTCAACCAAGTGAAGACAGAAACTAAGGGACAGTGTGTAGATTACCTACAGACACTGTTACATTGTTTGTGGGACCAGAACACCCATGGAATTTGGCATTCATGGGGGGGAGGGGTCCTGCAGATATGGAGGGACCAGAGGGACTCTTTCAGGGACTATAAAAGGAGGGTTGCAGAGGGATGGATACAGAGGGCTGAACTCAGGGTCTCAAGCAAGCTAGGAAAGTGCTGTACAGCTGAACATTCCTAGTTGCCTAAAAGATGAAATGACATTGACATCACTTTATTAGATGAATTTCTTATCTTTTTCAGCTTTTTTTTCTCACTATGTAGTCCAGGCTGGCTTTGAACTTGCAGTGATCCTCCTGCCTCAGCCTCCTGGATACTGGGATCACAGGCACGCACTACCATACTTGGTTTATTTGGCTTATTTTTGATTGATTGATTGTGTGTGTGTTTGTATGTTTGTTTGTTTTTGAGACAAGGTCTTGCTAAGTTTCCCAAGCTGAACTTGAATTTATGATCCTCCTGCTAAACTCTCCTGGGTACTTGGGATTATAGGCATGAGCCACTTGGTTTAACTCAAGTCCAATTTTCAGAGGTAAAAATGTCTAAGTATAGGATAAGAAATTTGCTGGAGAGTCCAGACCAGCTTGTGAGTTTGGGAATGGCACCCTCAGGATACTGCTATTTACTTTCTAAGCTATTTATTGCATTCTCTACGATTAGCACTTTGCAATTTGTTCTTGTCCAGGCCCTAAAATCAATTATCATTGATTGCCACCACTGAAGTAAATGCTACACTGTATAAAAGAAACATCTGGGCTAGCTGTTATGTCACGGATAGACCCGATTTTGAATCTTTCGGTCTAGCGGAGGCGTCACATTTTGGTCTCACTTCCAAGTCAATGCATTAATTTTTTGACCCAGCTGAAGCCGGTTCAGAGCCTGGAGCTCTCACAGCGGGGGAGCAGAGTGCTGTCAGAAGAGCCGTGGGCCGCTCAGGACGTGCGATCTGTAAAACACGAGCGCAAAGGGGCTACGCACGTGTTCGGAGGCCGGCAGCCCCTCCGCCCGGGGCCTGGGCTCCGGGACGCAGCCCCGCGCCGGGCCCTCCGCGTGGCACGGGGAGGAGTGGGCGGCCGCAGCCTCCCTTCTGCACCCGCCCCCATGGGGAGAGCAGTCTGCAGATGCCTGGGTCCCCGGGCGCTCCCCCGTTACAGACAGGGAGCCCCCCAGACCTCCCTGGGCACCTCCTAGGCAGCCAGCTGGTTTCTTCACGGGCCCTGGGGAGTCACGCAGAGTTTCCCACGACTGTGCTCCCGGAACTGTTCCGAGCCACCCGCGGGGGACGGAGCGAAGGGCGCCTGGGGCGCGCGCCTCGCGGCTCCTCTCCTTGCCTTCCTTCCCCGTTTGTTATTTAAAATCCAAGTCCTCAGGAGAACTCAGCTGATTCCCCAGGATGAATGCAGATGGGTGTACCCCAGCTGGGAAAGGAGTTGGAGGAGGGAAAGGAACGGGAAAGGAGAAGGGGGGAAAAAAGAAGGGAAGGAAGGAGGAATGGGGGGGCGAGGCCAGTGTCCGCCCGCGTTTGGCAGAGCCCCAGGCTCCAGCTAGCTTCGAGCAGAGTGCCGGGGACACAGCCGAGACCAAGTGGTCACAAGGGCGCCAGGCCAGGGTTTGCACGCCAAGTGCTCCCACGAGGCAGGCCTGAGAGGCGACAGGAAGCAGCTCAGACTGCAGAGAGGGATGTGGAGAGAGGGGCACCTCACTTAAGAGATAAGGGTCCCCTTACCTCCTAGAAAGCATGCCAAGCCCTCAGATCTGGAAGGGCCATGCAGACAGGAACTCGGGTATCCTGGACAGCCCAGCAGTGAGAACCAGCAGGGTACCCTAGGACAATGGCGCAACCCAGGGTAGGGTGGGGTGTTTTCTGGTATATGCTCAATGAATCTGAAAGAAAGGGATTCAGAATCAGAAATGTGCCAGGTTGGCTTTTGTTTGTGTGTTTGTTGTTGTTTTTGGTATACTTGAGTCTGTGGGCTAAGATTTATACTCATGGCATCTGTTTGGGAAATGCTTATTTAATGAAGTTCACATAATTTTGTTCTTTTAAGTGATTGCACGTATTAAGATCCATGATCTACAAGGAGTACCATAAAGAGCCAAGAAAAGGGCTGGGGTTGTAGTTTAGTTATAGTGGACTTGTCTGGCACGTGCAAGGCCTTGGGTTAGATTCCCAGCCTGAGAGAGAGAGAGAGAGAGAGAGAGAGAGAGAGAGAGAGAGAGAGAGTGTGTGTGTGTTTCTGTCCTTAACATGGCCCCACATCATGTATGCCCCAGGGGAGGACAGATCCAGGTACACAGTGGGACACCTTGGAAATACCCATACGAGGCTTTGTGGCTTTTTACTGTGCTCTTTCTTGGCCTGCTCACTGGGTGGAAAGCTGGGTGCCATATCAGGAGAGCCCAAAACACTGAAAGATTTCTGAAGGAGTTCACAAGGTCTCCACCCTCCAGCTGCCAGCTCCAATCAAGCACTTCGATGGCTGCTGTGGAGCTGAATTTGAACCAAGCGTGCTAGGTAGTGAGTCTTCTAGCTTTAGGATGCTAAATCTGGGGGTAACTTGCTATGCCACACAATATAACTACAACAGCACCTAATCTATAGGAGCCTTGTAACTTGACAGGGAAACTGGGGATGTAGCTCACTGGTGGAGGCCTTGCCCAGCACATTTGAGGCCTGGGTTCAATCACTAGTACTGTTAAAAAGAAAACAAAAATTGTAGGGGAGAAAATGTGGATACAGAAAAATATGTGAAATAGTGCCAGGGGTTTAGCTTGGTGGTACAAGTGTCTGCTTGGTAAGCACAAAGTTGTGAGTTCAATCCCTGGTACAAAACAAAACAAATACGTGGAATAAATAAGTATGTGTGGAATTATATACTGATTATTACAGGTTCTGAGAAACAAGGTTCAGAAGGTAATTGAACAGTTGAAAAACAAGAAGTCCGGTTTAGTATGTTTTCAAGAGGTTAATTTTTTGTTCATTTGTTTTGTTTTGAGACAGGGTCTCACTATGTAGCCCAGGCTGCCCTCGAGCACATGGCAATCCTCCTGCCTCAGCCTCCTCAGTGCTGGCATTACAGGTGTGCACCATCACACTTGGCTGAAAAGGTTAATTTTGAAAAAAAAGGGAGTCTAAAAAATGTAGGATCATGGCTTGTTTTCTCCTGTGGGAGAAACCACACATTTGTGGAGGTTATGTAAATATTCTTTGTAAAATGTGAAATTCACTTGAAAATCAAGGCTATATCTTCAGAACAATAGGTGCATTACCATGTTTTTAGTAAGGTAATTTAGTCTTATAAAAAGTACAAACAATATACTAGCACCCGAATGTGATTTACCAGTCTGTAATCTATTACTATTTATGCTGGGTTCAGAAGAAATGGGATATCTATTTATTATGTAAGGAATTTTGCTTTGTTCTGTTTTTTGAGACAGGGTATCACTAGGTAGTTCAGGCTGGCCTTGAGTTCACTATGTACCCAGAATGGCCTTGAACTTGCAGTGATCCTCCTGCCTTAGCCTCCTCCCTAGTGCTGGGATTACAGATGTGTGCCATCATGCCTGGCCTTATTAGGTAGATTTAAATCAAAGAATAAAAACATTTGGTTCTTGTGGGTGGCTTTTCATGTAAGAGAAATGTATATAAGCTGAAATAAAAGGGATGGTTTCTGTTCAGTTAGCAGAAATAAACAAACAAACAAAATCCCTTTAACCAACAAGAGAAAATTAATAGTGTTTTTCATTTTGCTTTACTTTGCCTTTTTGTCTTTTGAGGAAGTTTAAAAGTCACAGAAGTCATGATGGTATGGAAAAGCATGCTGACATCTTCATTTTGCCTGGTTTCACACAAGATATCAGTTTCCAATGGCATGGGGGAATTTACTTAAATCAAACAGAAAATTAAAGTGCATGAATAAACAGCTTGATGAAAAAGTGCCATAACATGAATGCATGAATACACAAGAAAAGATAGTCAATCTCACCAACAATGATGGAAATGCAACCTAAACCACAAGGAGATTGAATTTTTAAGAATCTGTCAGATTAGTAAGAACTAAAAAGTCTGATAACACTCAACAGTTGGGAGTAAGGGGAATCAGGAGTAACATGGGCTGAGGATAAAAATATAAACAGGCATGACCATTTTAGACCACTTGACCATACAGAGGCTAAATGCACGTGCGAACCCTTTGAACCAAGCATTTCATTCATGGGGTTTATCCTAGATGCAAATGTGTAAGGACAAGCCCAAGGGTGTTTAGCGAAGACTTGTTGGAAATAATGCAAAAATTAGAAATCTCAACATGTATAAAAGAGCGTTTAAACCAATGATAGCAGACACATGGAGTACTTGCTTCTTGGGTGCCAGCACTGCTTTAAGAGCTCTGTAGATACAAAACTGTGCGCTCTCACAAGAGTGCTTAGACTTGGTTCTTGTCTTGATGGGACAACCCTACAAACAAGTACTGTTCCAGCCTTCGCAAGTTTGGAGCTGGGGAGGTAGGTGTGGCCTGTTAACTACAAGATCAACTGTGCACAAATGTGGCACGTGGACTTCTCGGGAACTTGAGCAGATTTTTAACAGGGTGGCCTAGACTTCATCAGTCTGCGGGGTGTGAGCCCAGCACTGCCTCTCAGGACCCAGATGTAGAAGTTTTTGCAAGTTTCCTTGAGGTCTGGACAACATAAAGGACACAGATACCCAGAAGAGCTTAGTAGCCCATCCTGTTTTCTCCAGGGTGTCCTTTTACTGCTTTTTCTCCTTTTACTCTGCCCAAGCTCACTCTGCAGAGCCAGTTTCTCCCTCACTCCTTACTTTTACTTTCCAGAATATACTTGGCCACTACTTAAAAAAATTTCAGGGTAGGTCCACATGGGCTTACACAAAGAACAGTCGTGAAAAGAAGTTTCAGAGCAGGCTGTGGGGCACAACCTCATTTATGATTAAAAAATGTCTTTTCATTATAATAAATATGTGTAATATGCCTGGGGTTTTTGTTTTGTTTTGTTTTGTTTTGTTTTGGGGTTTTTTGCTGTTGTGTGTGTGTGTGTGTGTGTCACTATGTAGTACAGGCTGGGTTTGAAATCACTATGTAGTTTAGGCTGACCTCAAAGTCATGATGATCCTTCTGTCTCAGCCTCCCAAGTGCTGGGATTACAGGCATGGGCCACCACATTCAGCACCAGTATGCTTGTATTTATGGAGAAAATATTGGGTAAGAAAATTTAGAAAGAAACAGTTAAACGGGAGATGTTCTGGACAGAACCATCGAATGGAGGAGGATAACCTTCTATTCATTACTTAGTACTGATTTTTAGCTTTTTCATTAAAACAAAAAAACAATGTCCAGAGGTAACCAAACTGCTATGGTTGAGGTCACAGTGTCCAAGCGGAGTCTCCTTTGCTCTGACACCAACTGGGTATGGGGGTGAGGGGAGGAGGTTCCCGGAGCCTTCATGGTGGATAATTCACGAGAAGCACACGGAGCTCGTGGAAAACTGTGACACTCTTTCCTGTTCACTACAGGGAAGGGTGCAGATTTACATCATAAGCAGGGATAGGGCCGTCTGGGAGCGGTCCTGCCGTGAAGCTTCTGCGGTCTTCCTCTGTGGCATCAGCACACATAACCCTCCTGGCTTCTCACACTGCATGCTGCCCACTGAGGACGCTCTTTCCAGTTTACTTCAGTGTCCAGAGCTCTTCCTGGGTGTGTGCATGCTTGATTGACTCACCGCCCAAACAGCTGATCTCATTCTGCTGATCAACTCCCACTGCTTGACCTGAAGCCCCATCCTAAGCCAGGTAGCTGGGTTTTTCTGGTGTGACCAGCTGCACACTAAAGCCCAATGGATAGTTCCCAGCCCTAAACACAGGTGGTCCTGTCAGGTATGATATGGATTCGTTTCGGAAGCTGAGCACGGAGGTCAGGACTCTCTTTGGGCAAGACTGAATTCTTTACTGTTGTTAAAACCTGGAATCGCTATCTCATCAATTGTTTCCTCACGTGCTCCTCGGTAAAAGGTATGGTGTCTAAACTGTGTTTTCATGTACGAAGTTTAATCTGCCTTGAGACTGGGATTGTATGGGCTTCCCTTCTGTGTTCTGTTTGATTCCATATTTGTCTATTAGGCATCCATTATTTACAATGCCAAACAGTCAAAACTGTGCATCTCCCTCGTAATCTGGTTTTCACAGACACACAAAATTCACATTACTAATTTTTCAACCAATCCTGAGTCCCATACTTGCAACCGCTTCCTTATCTAACTGCCAGGTACCTGCTAATGCTTCTCCTGTCCTATGTCACTTCTGGGGCCAGGTACAGACAAAGAAAGACCATGCCCATAGCTCAGAACCTTCTGGAATTATGCAGACTTGACAGCCCTGATTGTTTCTTTGCCCCATCTTTCCCTTCCCAGTAAAACACAGTAAAAGCTGTGACCCAGGTCCCTCCTCAGCGCTTTCTGACAAAACTTGTGCTTCCCCTTGTGACCTTACCCTCCCTGCTCTGGAAAAATGTAATAAATTCTTCTTTCAATAGCACTGGTCTCCCCACCACATCACTAGTCACCTCCACAAATTAAGAGTTGCTCAGGTAGAACTGAGGCAACTTTGGAAAACCCTCTCCACAAGTCTAGGTTTCCAAGGGCAGGAGCCTAGGCTCACCCAAGCTTGCTAAGCTTAACAAGCAAGTTGTTCACTACTACTTTTTGCTTCAGTGATACAGGAGCTAAATTATTCATCTCACTTGATGCAATCAGCTCTCTACGTGGAATTTGAAAATAACTTCAAGAAACCATTTATAGAAGTGCTCATGGATCTATAAATCTGCACTAAATTTGCAGGAAGCAATTCTGTCCTAACTTGGTCAGGGCCCTTTTGCATTGTCCCATCTCCTCTCCTCTCTCCACACTTTACTCCCAATTCATTTAGTTAAACAAATAAGCCATATCAATTACTGGTTACTAAACCTACCTTGGTCACCTTAAAAGTGAAAAGCTGGAATGAAGGAGAAGTTCTTACTCATTTGGCTTTTTTTTTTAATGAAGAAAAATGATTATGTTAAAACAGAGCAATTGGTATTTGCTGCAGCACTACTAAAAACCCCATTTTTTGGTTAATGAAAGTTGACACAGTATACAACAAAAACTCCTGATAATCAAGCATTCACTCTAAAAATTATAATTTCTTTTTTCTTTTTGTCTAAGAGAAAAAAAAATAATGAAAGGCCATTTCTCTTATGATGGACACTATGAAAAAATTCATTTGTTTATTTTTGGAGATAGGATTTCTCTAGGTATGCCACACAGGCCTCCGACTTGCCACAGTTCTACGTCAGACTTCAAATGCTGGCTGCACAGGTATGAGCCCCCAGGCCAGGCAGATAAAACTTACTTAAATCCCTCTCTGGGGTGGGAGCGGTAGCACATGTCTGTAATCCTAGCACTCAAAGAGGCACAGGCAGGAGGACCCTTGTGCATTTGAGGCCAGCCTAGGGTACACCATAAACTCAAGGGCAACAAGAACTATATCAAGGGATCTTGTTTGTTTGTTTTTTTTAATCTCTACTTGTTCTACTGGGCAAGCATATTCCAAATAATAACACAAGTAAAATAACACTCCTGAAAATGTCTAAAATACAAGCATTTCATGAATACTCAATATGGAAACAAATACTTAATGTGTGTACCTGAATCTCAGCACTCTGAGACACTGAAGCAGGTGGATCTGAAGTTTCAACTCAGCCTGGACAACTTAGCAAGAGCCTATCTCAAAAAATTTAAAAGGTACTAAGGATGAAGCTCAGTGCAAAAGTTTGGGTTCCCCAGTAGAAAAGATAAAAATAAACAAATAAACCTACTAAATGAAGCAAAAACAATTAATGATGAAAACCCTCAACTACTCAAGCAAAAGTATTAGAAAGTTTAAAAAAAAAAGCTGCCCAGAATAAAAATGTTAATGTTAATATGAAATGTGAATCCAAGGCAGTTAACCATAAGACAGAAGAAGATGTGATTACTTTTTAAAAATTTTTTTTTAAATTTTATTTTGAAAGGGAGTAAAATTAAACACAACAAAACAGAACAGAATGGGACATAAGAAAGCATAAATTTCAAAGCTAGACAACCAGAGATCTTCACTATCTGTCATATTGTCTCTTGTTTTCTTCCAAATGGTTGTCCTTATCTTTGCATATTGGGAGCTCATACTAAATACCATAGCCAATCTTTTACAAGATGTGTAGTTCACTGGCTCCCACTTGCTAGGCAGGGGGGAAGGAGAGGAGGGACACAGGATGGGGGACAGGACGACATGAGATGTCTGATTCTCAGCCCACACGCAGGCAGGATCACAGTCGACCCCCAGAGAGGTGAAGAGCTCCTTTTTCTCCAGGCACCCCGAGTCAACCGCACCGTGCAGGTCCCGAGGTGCCAGAGTCTCTCCCCTGCAGGCCCCCTAAAGTCCACCATACTCACCTGCTATTTCTTTCTGATGAATTGACCATTCCATTTCCAAAGTTCTGAAATGGCCAACAGACCACAGAAAGAATTCTCTTTAGGCTCCTGTTTGAAACCGGCAGCTACAGTGATCTGCTGGCCTTGCTTCAGGGCCACTGTTTGGCTTTTTGCATGGTTTATTTTTGTCTCTGAATAACTGCTAGTTTGTGGTTGCTTTGTTTATTATGAAATACTGGAGGCCAGGATGATGGCGCACACTTGTAATTGGGAGGCTGAAGCAGGAGGATCACAGCAAGTGAGGCCAGCCTGGGCTACATAGTGAACTCAGGTGAACCTGAACTACATAGTGAAACCCTGTTTGCTGCCCACTCCCAGCCCAATTCTGGAGATTTCCTGGAGCTGATTTTAACCTAAACACCTTAATTATGTTCTCAGAAGACAGGAGAAAGAAAACTTACAGACTAAGGATGGTGTTTGGTGGTTAATTCCACAGATCTCCACAGTGTTGTCATCTGTTAAAGACTCAGCACCCCAATACCCAAATGAAGTTTGGGCATATCCCATATTTTCATTTTTATGTTTTTATATTTTTAAAGAGAAAAACCCAAAATTTCAAAACAAGATAATAACAATGCTTAATACATTGCATATTGTTATCGTTAAATTAGTTATTCAGAGTATGAGACGTTAGCATTTAATGGACCCAACAACATTAGCACAAACCTTTCTTTTCAATCACCTAAGAGAAATTAGTAGTATAACTATCTTATCTTATATATACATATATATGTATATACATATTTTGTTTTTCCCTTTCTTTTTTTCTCCACTCCCCCATCCCAGTTTGTCTTTTCTTTGGAAGCTTCTTCTCATTTTACAAAATCTATTGTACAATTTGGATCTTATTTACTCTTTCAGCTTCTCACACTAAGGGGACAATACACTATTTACACATGTGAGTCTGGTTTATTTCACTTATGAGTATGGTCTCAAGTTGCGTCCCTTTACCTATAAAAATCTTCAGTTTATCCTTCTTTATGGCTGAGTAGTACTCCATTATATAAAAAGACCACATCTTTTTTATCCATTCCTCAGTTGATGGGCACTTAGGTTGTTTCCAGGATCTGGCTATTACAAGTTGTGCTGCTATAAACATGGGTGCACATGTATCACTGTGGTATGATGTGTTTAATTTTTCTGGGAAGATTCCCAGAAGGGGAATAGCTAGGTCAAATGGGAGCTCCGATCCTAGTTTTTAAAGAAATCTCCACACTGATTTCCACAGTGCTTGCACCAGTCTACACTCCCAACACTGCCCCTCCAGCATCTGTTATTGGTTGATTTCTTGATGATAGCCATTCTTTCTGGGGTGAGGTGGAATCCCAGTGTTATTTTTTTTTGA
>PVJX010023126.1:0-29608 GCA_004027295.1 Dolichotis patagonum | reverse complement strand
TCCCCCTTAGCAACTCCCAATCAGCCTCTGACAAGTCCTGCGCCGTTCAAAACTAACCAATGCCATCTGCTTCTGTACCCGCGCTTGCACCGTCTCCGCCTCCCTTTGTTCAATAGCTTAAAAACCCTGCACGGACCCCTCTCGGGGTCCTCCTTGCCTGCTTGCTTGGTGGACCCCATGCGCATGGTAATAAAGCCCCTGACACCATAACGAGACTTGAGTCCTTGGAGTCTTCTTCTGCGCGACACCGATCTTACACTACTTGTTAAAATAAGGCCACACAAAGCTGGGTGTGGCAGCATAGGCCTGTGATCCCAGTGCTTGGGAGGCTGAGTCAGGAAGACCACCAGGAGTTTGAGGCCAGCCTGGGCTATATGGTGAGTTCAAGGCTATTTGGAACAACACAGTGAGACTCTGTCTCAAAAAAACTGTCTCCTAGAATTTCCGAGGAGGCCTCCTGGGCTTCCCCATGCAATAGTTCCTGCTTTCAGCAGTAAAAGGATTAGTGTCTTAGCTGTCACTGCTCTGGGTGGGGTTCCCATCCATGCTTCTAAAGACTCAGCTGCCCAGAGATTGTCAGGAGCTGGACTGATCCCAGGCCCTGCTACAGATGCTTCTGGAAGCCCAGTCCTTCCTTGGCGGTCATAAAAGTATGTGTCCACCAAGAACTTTGGATAACTGTCTCCTGACCCCAACACACACTGTACAGTTCCCATCTGGCCAGGTCTGTAATCAGGGTTGCATGTGTAAGCCCACCTGGGGCAATTTATCAGTTTAGAGAGAGCTTGTCTCAAAATAAAAAATAAAAAGGACTGGATGGAGTTCAGTATGAAGGCTCTGGGTTCATCCCTCAGTACAAAAAAAACACATATACACAGGTCATGAATTGTTATTATTATAATTATTTTGGTACCGGGGATTGAACTCACAACCTTGCATTTGCCAGGCAGGCACTTGTGCTGCTGTGGGTTTTTTTTGTTTCTTTGAGACAGAGATACTGTGTAGTTCAGGCTGTACTTGAACTCAAAATTCACCAGCCTCAGCTTCCTGAGTGCTGGGATCACAGGTGTGAGCCACTGCACCTGGCTTATACGGTATTTTCAAAATAAAATGATTAGGAGCAGTTGATGTAGTTTAGTGGTAGCCCAGCATGTCCAAGGTTTGATCTTCAGTACTGTAAAAAAATACTCTGGATTACTTTGTGGTCTCTGTTCTGAACTGAATATAACTTCTCTCCTCAATTCACATGGTAAAAACTTGGAGCTTTGTCAAGGTAACTAGATTTTATTTTATTTTTTTTGAAACAAGTCTCCCTACATAGCTCAGGGTGGCCTTGAACTCTCCGAGATCCTCCTGCTTCAGCTTCCCAGGTGCTGGGATTAAAGGCATGGGCCACCAGAGCCTGCAGTAACTAGATTTAGATAAACCACCCCCGCCCCAGGGGTTGGAACCAAAGAAAAGATTCAGATATTTTTGGCTTGGTTTTGTTTGTCAGTACTGGGGATTAAACCAAGGGAGTTCAAAGCACAAACTCAGCCCTTCTTTTTTGTTTGTTTTGACACAGGGTCTCTCTAAATCTCTAAATTGCCCAGATGGACCTAGAATTTTTGATCCTCCTGCCTCGGCCTCCCAGAGCACTGGGATTATAGGTGATACTTTTTCCCCTCTTTTTATAGGAACACTAATTATGCTGGGTATGGTGGCACACACCAGTGGTCTCTGAAGGGCATCCTGAAAAGTGCTGAGAGCCCCTTGAGAAATGGTTGTGGGTAGCGCTGGAGGAGGGAATGGAGAACAGCTGGGGGTGGTGAGAGCCCAAGGTCGGGCCTTGCTTCTGCAGGGCCCAGGTCCAAACAGTGCAGAAGCAGCCAGAAGGAACTTCCATGGTGCAAGTCAAGTACACTGTTTTTCTCTATTTTCTTTTTTAAATTAAATTTAATTTTTTTGCAGTGCTGGGGATCAAACCCAGGGGCTATCACTGAGTTCCCTCAGCAGTCCTTTATTTATTTTGAGCTGGGTTCTCATTAAATTGCCAGGTGGAACTCTAATTTGCAAGTCTCCCACCTTGGTCTCCTAAATAGCTGGGATTATGGAAGGAAAAAAAGGAAAAGAGTAAACACATACATGATAAACTGGGTGTGGTGGTACATGCCCATATCCCAGCACTCAGGAAGCTGAGGCAAGAGGATCACAGCAAGTTCTAGCCAGCCTGGATCACATGATGAGTTCAAGGCCAACCTGGACTACATAGCAAGACTGTCTAAAAAAAACAAACGAACAACAACAACAAAAACCCCAAAACCTACAGTATATGCTGGGCATGGCAGCACACACCTGTAATTTCAGTAGGAAGGAGGCTGAGACAGGAGGATAGTCATGAGTTCAAGGCCAGCCTGGGTTCTTTCTCCAAAAGAAAACCCAGCAGACTTCGGTGACACAAGGCTATAATCCCATTCATTCTGGAGGGTAAGTCAGGAGGATCACAAATTTGAGCTCTATGGGGCAATTTTAAAAAGGGTTGGGGATGGAACTCAGTGGGGTAGTGTGTTTCTATACCATGTACAAGGCCCAGAGTCCAGCCTCAGCCCTGCAAAAGCAAGAAAACTAACAAAAAAGCCATAAAATGGGAGAGACATTGTGCAAATTGTGTCTGATAAAGGACTTGTATTTAGAATATATGAAGAATTCCTATAACACAACAATAAAAAGAGGAGGGGCTGATTGAAAGTGGGTAAAACATCT
The DNA here is from genome assembly GCA_004027295.1 of Dolichotis patagonum. Classification (NCBI taxonomy): domain Eukaryota; kingdom Metazoa; phylum Chordata; class Mammalia; order Rodentia; family Caviidae; genus Dolichotis; species Dolichotis patagonum. The sequence continues at coordinate 26,866 of PVJX010023126.1, read as the reverse complement.
GCATAGACATTCTTCCGATAAAGTATATAAATGGACAAGTGTTTGAAAAGATGTGAAATACCATTAGCTGTCAGGGAAATGTGAACCCAAACCACAATGAACACCACTTCACGCCTCCCAGGATGGCCCCCTAGAAAGAAGACAGAAGGGCTGGGGATTTAGCTCAGTGGCTTAGGTGCCTGCCTGGCAAGTGTGAGGTCGTGAGTTCGATCCCCGGTACCAAAAAAAAAAAGAAAGAAGACAGATGAGGGGCTGGGGAGATAGCTCAGTGGCACAGCGCCTGCCTGGCAAGTGTGACATCGTGAGTTAGATCCCTGATACCAGAAAGAAAGAGAGATAGAGAGAGAGACAGACAGATGAAAGGGCAGGCATGCTTGTAATGAGACTGAGACCCTCACACACTGCTGATGGCAACGTGGAATGATGCAGCTGCTTTGAAAAGTCTAGCAGCTCTTCAAAAGATTAAATGTAGCAAAGCATATGACACAGCAATTCCACTATTAGCTATGGGCCCCAGAGGAATGAAAACATATTTTCACACTACCATTTGCACAGGAATGTTTACAGTAGTGTAATTCAAACTAACATCCATCAGCTGCTTAATGGGTAAATAAAATGTGGTTTATCCAAACAGCACAGTATCATCGGTAAGAAAGTATTATTTTGATGCATGTTGCAAAATACATGAGCATGCTGGGTGCGGTGGCTCACTTCTGTAATCTCAACACTTGGGAGGCTGAAGCAGGAGGATTGCCTCAAATTCAAGGCCAGTCTGGGCTACAAAGTGAGTTCAAAACCAGCTTGAACTACACATTGAGGCATTGTCGCCAACCAACCAACTAAACAAACAAATAAACAAACAAAAAACTGTTATAAAAATACAAAAGTAAGCTAGGTATGGTAATGCATGCGTGTAATCCCAGTACTAGGGAGGCTGAGGCAGGAGAATTGCTGCAGGTTTGAGGCCCGCCTAGTCTGCATAGTGAATCCAGGCCAGCCTGTACTACATAGTGAGACCCTGTCTCAAAAAACAAAAAACAAACAAAAGTGAGAAGGTGGCCAGGCATGGTGGTACACGCCTATACACCCAGACTCTGGGAAAAAGGGCAGAAAAATCACACATTCCAGCGCAACCTGAGACATTTAGCCATTTAGCAAGACCCTGTTTCAAAATGAAAAATTTATAATGGCCTAGGGGTTTAGGTCAGACTATTGGTTCAAACCCCAGTACCATACACACACAAAGTAAAGGCAAAACTAACCTAAATTAACCAAAAGGTAGGTTAGAGCCTGGCACAGAAGAAAGCACTATCTTGTTTGCTATTATTATGTCCTTTAATCAGCTCACAGCCCGCCCTGCCACCCCCACCACCCTGAGTCTCCATCTGGGTCCCTTCGCTAGGTCTCCCCTAGGTTCCTGGGCCCTGCCTGCTCCTCCAGCCCATGTTCCCCACGGCAGCCAGAGCGTTCCAGTTTCCTGCTAAGCAGCTCCCCACCTGAGAGCCTACCCTGACTTCTCGGTGCCTTGCAGTGAAGCCCGCAACCCTCATGACAGCCTTCAGGGTCCCGCAGGCTCCGCCATCCTCTCCACCCTCAGCCCTACTTTCAGTTCCTCCAACATGCCCTTCTGTGTCCGGCCTCAGGCCTTTGCACGTGGTGTCCCTCTGCTTGGGACACTCTTCAATCTTGCCCAGTCAGTTGCTCGTACTTTCTCTGTCATGGCCTCCTACTGCTGACCTGCAGTAAACCAAGAGCCCTCAGAGCCCAGGGTCTATGTCACGTTTGCCACCATCTCCCTGGCCCTTTGCAGACTCCAAAGCTTACCCTTTCTTGTCCCACGGACCTGGGTTCAGCCTCCGGCCCTGCCACTTCCCAGCTGCTGAACCTCATGCAACCCCTCCTTCGATGGGACCTTAGCTTCAGCTTCCTCATCTCTGAAATGAGGGTCGTGATGCTATAGGCAGCTAAGCAAGGTAGAAATATTACAGGCAGACCGACAGGGTTGGCCTTGGAAGGAGCCAGTGCAAAAGATAAGATACTTCGCATCTGTGGGGGAGATGCAGACATATCGCCTGAGGGCCAGACCTCAAAGCCAAAGATGAAAGGAATGCACCCACATACATACTAAAGATACTACATACTAAAGATACTACATACTAAAGATAAACAACAGTGATTGATATTCTAAATAGGTATCCTTCACCTGGGAAAAGCCACTGACCCCCACCCCCCAGGAAAAGTCCCCATTCAGCTCCTCGCTTGCTTGGTGACTTACTTCTCCATTTGATCCCGATTTAGTCAATATTACCTGAGCAGTGATGCTTGCAATCTTATTGGTTGACCATAGTTTTGTCTTGCCTCATCTCATTGGTCTCTGTAAAAATCCCTTAGGACTGGGGATCTAGCTTAGTGATAGAGTACTTGCCTAACAAGCAAGGGGCCTTAGGTTCGATCCTAGTGTTACAAGCAGCTGAGCCAGTTAGAAATATAGGCAGTCAGACAGGCCCTCAAAAGAAGCTGGCACAGAGGACCAGAAGTCTGAGGACCTCGGAGGAGACACCTCTTGCTGCGGGCCAGATCTCAAGACAAAGGATCAAACAAATGCATCTACAACCTGGCGATTGATATTCTAATTAGTCCCCTCTCGCCCTGGAGCCGTTATCCCATCCCTCTAGGGCAAAGGTCACAACCCCAAGAATGCCCGCTTCCTACTGACTTGCTTTCCCATTTGTCCCTAATGTAACCAATTTTACCTGAACTATTGATTTTATTGGCTAACTATAGTTATGTCCCACCTCATGCCCATCTGCTTTGTGAGTTCCCAGTCTTCCCCCACCTTGAATGCATGGTTTTACTCTATAAAAGCCCCTGAAAAAGACAGAGTCCTGGGCAACCCGCTTGAGACCCCATCTGTCTCACTTCAGACAGAAGCTTTCTCTCAGTAAATGTATTCTACTCTTCACCTCTGTTGTTCCTAAAATTCATTCTTCAATTTTAGAGAACACGAACTCACAGATATAGCAGGTTGGGAGTTGGGCCGGGGATTTTTATTCCCCTATATCACTAGTACCAACCAGGGAGGGGTGGGGTGGGGTTTTAAAAAAACCCTTAAAAAGGCAGGGTCCTTGGCAAGCCACTGGGGACCCCCTTCTGTCTCTTACACTGAAGCTTTTTTTCTCCAATAAATACGTTGTTCCTAGACTGCATTCTTTGATTTTCGAGAACATGAACTTGTACAGGACATCTAGCACACTGGGAGTAGTGACACCCAGTGTCCCTATCCTCTTATGACCCCCTTTCATGAGGGTGTGATGCCAAACCTGTGTTGCGCCCCACCTGGGAGGCTTACAGGCAACCAAGGTGGGCATTGCCTAAATTGCCACCACAGCCCTTAAAATGGAGCCTGGCGAGTTGTGCATTTTTTCTCCTTTTTTCCTCCTCTCTCTCTCTGGAACATGCTTTGGTCTAAGTTTTACCCCTGAGAAGTTCATATGTTGAGACCACCTCGTCACCATGGTGGTAGTGTCAGTCAGGGGTGGGGTGTTTATGAGGTGACATTAAGTCAGGAGGGTTCTGCTGTCATGAATGAGAATGAGATGCCTTTATAAAAGGGACCCACCGAGCTGGGAGCCCCTGCCACCGGGCCGGGGTGAGGAGAAGCTGGACCTCACTTCAGTCTCCTCAGCCTCCAGAACCAAGTGAAATAGGAGTCACCTATTGTCAGGCATTTGTCATAGCAGACCAGGAGGACTAAGCCACCTGTCAGCTTTTGGCAGAGCACACCACAAGGGTCTCTGCTACTGCTCCTGTATTAGAGATGAGTGACAGCTCTTATGAGGGTCTCCCCTTGTGCCAAGCACTGAGCAGGCTCTATGTAAGAATGGGCTGATTTTCAAAAAACATTTTTGGCTCCCTAGTACCACCTCTCCCCAAATTAAACTTACATTTAATTTTGTTTTTGTTTTCGAGATGTGGTCTCACTATGTAGTTGAAGTTAGGCTTGGACTCACTGTGTAGTCCACGGTGGTCCTGAATTTATGGCAATCCTCCTGCCTCAGCCTCCTGAGTGCTGAGATTACAGGTGTGTGCCACCATGTCCGGTTTATAAAACTCAAATATTTCATCTTTGCTTTTGCTTTATTCTCTTCCCTACTCTGTCCTGCTCTTTTTTTGTTTGCTTGGTGTTTTGAGACAGGATCTCACTAAGTAATCTAGCCTGGCCTTGAGCTCAGTTGTGTAAACCAGGCAGGTTTTGAACTCACAAACCTCCTGCCTGCCAGGTGTGGCGGTGCATGCCTATAATCCCAGCACTCAGGGAGGTTGAGGCAGGAGGATCACCATGAGCTGGGCTATATAGTGAGACCCTGTCTCATAAAAAACTAATCAAAAACAAAAACCACAAAACCTCCTGCTTTAGCCTCTCTGGAGGTGGGATTACAGGTGTGAGCCGCCACACCTGGCTCTCCCCTCTTTTTATGTGTGCATATGATTGATATAGAGCAGTGGTGGCAAACTTATGGCATGCATGCAGCAGCAGACATGCAGAGCCCTATCAGCATGTGAGCCAAGTCTTCCACAAGACTGAGCATCAGACAATTGTTTTTCTAAATTAATTGCAGTGTTCAGGTTTAATTGCAGTGTTGGCACTTTGTGACAAATAAGTGGGGTTTAGGTTACAGTTTGGGTCTTTGGTCTCTAAAATGTTCACCATCACTGACATACAGCTGATATACAGCCTGCATAATTACATATACATATATACATACATATCTATAGTATATACATATTTTTCCTTAACTATTCAAGTTGCAGAGGTTGTTTTTATATCAACCTTTAGTGCAAAATAGATTTTGCTGCCTAACCCAGTGTACAATTGTATATAAATAGATATAAAACAACAATTTTAAGCCAGGCATGCCTGTAATCTCAGTGCTTGCGAGGTTGATCCTGCCTCAAAAAAAAATTGTTTTTTTTTTGGTATTATTGGGGATTAGACCCAGGGACTGCAGAGCTATATAATACCTAACCCTTGCTATTTTTTTTTTTTAATAGAATCTCATTAAGTTATCTGGGTTGGCCTCGAATTTCTGCTCAGTGGCTGGGGTTACAACTGTGTGCTAACGGGCAGGGCCTTGGTCCCACCCTATAAAATCACACAGAGGTCAACAAAACCCCACCTAGCCAAGCCCTTCCAGTTTGACAGGGGTGGCTCAGCCCTCCAGAGCCAGGGAGAGCCAGCCAGGCCTCTGGTAGGCTCTGCTCTGAAGTTCCCTGGGTGCTATCCCAGCTGTGACCAGCAGGGTGGGTCAGCAAAAACCAGTGGCACTGGGCATTAGGGCAAAGGTGGTCACATGAGTCCAGATAGTCAAGGTGACTCAGCACATCTCAACTTCTCCCTTTTTTCCCCACTTTTCCCCTAGAAATGCTCATCAGCGTACTGGTTTTACTCATTTTGGAGGCAAGTCTCCTTTCTTCACCATAAATCAAGACCTTCATGAGGAGCCTGAGGAGGAGGACACTGAAGAAGTGACCCTCCGAGGGAGGCTAGGCTGAGACAGCAGAGTCCTGGGAGGCCGTGGTGGCTGCCACCCTTTTTGGGGTACACAGATAGCTACTATCTCAGTCACTAGGGCTAACAGGGGTGGAGCCCCTTATCTGGATGCCCCAGGCCCAGCTGTGAGCTGGTAAACTGTGGATGTAGGGGGCAGGGTGCACTGGGGGATGCCGCACCCTCTCTGGCATAGCTCTGAATTTTCAGCCTCCGTCGACTTTCCCAGACCTAGAGTTCCCAGGTCTTCACTCAATGTCTTTGTGACCTCTATGTTCTCTACTCACACAATTTACCTTTAAACTTTTCAGTTTCCAACTCAGTATCTAAGACCAGAAACTCCAGACATTTTTGATGTTTAAGAGTGTGAATTGGTTTCAAGTCCCAGCTGCCTCTTACCAGCTGTGTAAGTCACTCTTTGGGTCTCTTTTATTCTCTTTCTTCTTCTTCTTTTTTTTGAGACAGAGTCTTGGTACTTGTATGTAGCTCAGACTGGTCCTGAGCTCACTGCATAGTCCAAGCTAGTCTCCAATTCACAGTAACACTCCTGCCTCAGTCTCCAGAGTGTTGGGATATTACAGGCACACACCTGGCTTAGGGCCTCTGTTTTCTCTTCTATCAAGTGAGGCAATGTTATTTCAGCTCTAAATGAGGGCTGCCATGATTCAACCACGTGGCAGGAGGGCACCGAGGAGCAGCAAGCTGATGCTGGCTTAATGAACCCACCACCACCACCACCACCACCACCACAATCACAACCACGGCCACATCAACAGCATTTCATAAGAGCCCAAGGTTTACACCTAACGTGGCTCTGGAGTCCCCCAGGCTCCCATTTCTTTGCCTTGCACTTGCACAAAACTGAATCTCGCAGTTTCCCCCATTTGTGCCCCCGAGGCCACCGGCTTGGCTCCCCAAATCTTCACACACCTGAACTGGGCACTGGTGGCCCCTCAGCCCGGCCCTCAGCCCCATGAAACCCCTTCCTAATGGTCTGCCCGTGTGCCCCATGATATCCCCCACCGGCCCCGGCTCATGCCTGCTTGCACCGCCTGCGCCAGGGTGGTGAGCCCGGTCCTGCCAGTGGCGCCGAAGATCGCGATCTTCTTGACAGCCATGCTGTGGGGTCCTGGCTTTGCGACGCGCGAGATACAGAACTCGCTGGAACCCAATGGCTGCTGGGCGGTGCTCTCCCCCTTTCTCTAGCAGAGGATGGGGCGGAGCGGCTCAGAAGGCCCCGCCTGCGCCCCGCCCCTGCTCAGGCCAAAAAACCTCGGTCTCCCGCAGAAAAGAACGAGAATGGGGCTGCCTGGCGTCTGTTTGCAATCCTTATCACCCAATATTACCGGCTCCGACCTATTGGAAGCCACTCCCACGTTTAGGAAGGGCTCCATTGGGCGGGGCCAGAAGAGTTTGTCACTCAGTGCCCAGCCTTCGCGCTCCAGCCACTCGGGGCGGGGAGGGGCGGGACCAAAAGCCACGCCCATCGCGCTCTTTCGGCTTTTGCCAGCTCCTTGCGCGCCTCTGTGCGGACCCCGGTACTCACTACCGCCCAGGTGCTCCTCTAACAGCAATGGGATTGTGAAGGAGAACCGGGTGGGTTCTTGGGTGTGGTGTGACACCATGTAACTGCGTGTCCAGGGGTCTGTGTGTTCCTCGTGACCCTAGGTACCCACAAGGGAGCGCACGACTGTGGTGACCCCTATGCTATCCTTTGTGTTACCGTGCGACTGTGCGTGACCCCACTTGTGGTTGGCACTGATGCTGTTCTCCTGTGACCTTGTGGTGGCACTGTGGGTGCCAGTGTGTGTCAGCCCATGTGACGTAGTGTGAGTGTGAAACATAAGCCATAGTACAGTGTGTGACTACTAGACTGTGATAGTGAGACCTCGTGTGTCACGGAAGGTGTCCTCCGTGAGTGTGTGACTGTGATGCTCTTTGTGACTTGCTGTGACTGTGCCGAATGAGTGTGTAGCAGTGCAGGACGTGTCACTCCGTGTGACTGGTGTGACAAAAGTGAGTGAATTGCTCGACATAGATTGTGAAACTGCATGATGTGTGAAGGTATGACACTGTGACTCCCTGGGCCTGTGCTGCTGTGTGACATGCATGGTTGTGTGTGACAGCACGTTGGTGGTGGCCCCATTTTGAGCGTGTCATGGTATTCGGCGCTGTGGGACTCTTGTTCCACTGTGGGGCACCGTGTGTGTAACTGCGTATGACAGCCTGACGGTTGACCCCGTGCGACCCTATATGAGGGAGTGACACTGTGCGTGGACGTGGAGAGCGCGTTCGTGACGTTGCAAGTGGTCCCGCGTGCGGGGGGGAGTGTGTGTGAGCCCGTGGGAGGGCGTGACGGTGCTTCACCCGCGTGGCCCGGCGTGTGACGCGCGGGGACCCGCCCTCGGGAGTTGGGGGCGGCGGGCTGTGGGCGGGAGGGGGTCCCGGGGGCGCGCCGAGCGCGGCGGCGCGAGCGGGGGGAGGCGCGGCGGTGGCGGTGGCGGCGGCGGCGGCGCATGCGGACCTGGCCAAGCGGCGGCCGGCGGGGCCGAGTGGATCTGGGCCGGGCCGCGACGCGGACGCCGGCAGAGAGGGCTGTCCGGCGCGGCCAGCAGCGAGGACGGCAGCACCGGCGGCTGCGGCCCAGGTGAGCGGCCGGCGGCCCATGGCCCCTCCCCCAGATCTCCCCAGCTGCGGAGCATCCTGCGACCCGCACGGCCTGAGCCCCTCGCTCTCACTAGCTGGATGGAGACAAGGGGTCGCGGCAGAAAGAGCCCCAACTCCCTGGCCAGTCCAGCTCCGCGTCCCGTGGGGGTCCCCCACAGGCCTTGTCCTTCCCAGGCCCCCTCCTCTGCGCGGAGACTGCACCGCAGGGAGAGAGGCGCGGCATGGGAAGGGTTATGGCACCTGCTCCCACCCGCAGCCCAGCGCAGGGCCAGCCTGTGCCGGGCCGCGGGACGCCCCTGCCCACCTCCCCATCACCTTCGCCTCTCTTGTTTCTCCATTCTGTCTCCGAGTATTGCCAGAGCTGCACCCCGGCCTGTCAGAGCTCGCCAAATGCTAAGCGCCTCCTCATCCCCAAGTACTCTTCACTGAGGAAACAGTTGTGACACATTTAACAGGGAAGGAACCCAGGCAGAGAGGCCGAGATAAAGGTACCAGCGTAAAGATACAGCGAGAATAAAGCAGGAGTTGAACGCATCTGTGTCTGGCTCCAGAACAGGCGCTTGGATTTGCTAAACTGTGTGACCAGAGGATGAAGGCAACAGTGGGTGGGGGCACAGCTTGGGCACAGCGCTCTAGCAGGTCCCGGGTTTGATCTCAAGCCCCACAGGAAGGGAAAAACTGATAATAACGAGAAATATGTACTGGGGTCTTACCCTGTGCAGGATACCATGTTCCCTGTATTTTAATTCATCTTTAGATAGCTCTAGGATTTTTGTGGATGAACAAACTGAGGCCCAGAAAGGCAAAGTGACATGGCCAAGGTCACACAGGTGGTGGGGCAACTGTGCACCCACTTTCAGCTTTCCATGGGAAAACAGAGTCACGGTGGAGTTTGGCGCATCCGCCCAAAGGGACACTGTCCACTATACTGACCACATCCCAGGCCAGCCTGTCTTCCTAAAGCATCCATCTGGGTCTTTGGAGAAGGGGGTCATTTAATTAATTCCTTTCCTAGTCTTAGAACCAGGACTGGGAGCCAGGTGGGTAGAGATGAATCCAATGTCAGCCCCTACTTGGATTTCATATTACAGTCTAATAGTGTCCTAGAGCATAACTCAGGAATAATGTTGCATAACAAATCACCCCAAACTCAGTGTCTCAAATGATGGCTGGACAATTTTTATGGTCTCTGCTGAGTACACTTTCATCTTGGGGTCACAGTGGGGGACTCTACCTGGCCTTGGCTGCGATGAACTGGGCCTTAGATCTGGTCTAGCCCACATGTGTTTTCCGGTAGCCACCACGGCGCACAGGCAGAAACATGGTCAATCTCTTTAGTCCAAAGCCCAGAACTGGCACCCATCACTTCTTCTCAATTGTTCTGGGCAAAACAAGTCACACAATCAAGTCTGGTCACATACAGACCTTTTCTTCTCTAGCAATCAGAGGACACTGAAAAATTATATGACAAAGATTGCAGATGTAGGGGCTGGGGATTTAGCTCAGTGGCTTAAGTGCTTGCTTGGTAAGCGCAAGGTCGTGAGTTTGATCCCCAGTACCAAAAAAAAAAAAAAAAAAAGATTGCAGATGTAAGGGTGATGAATTTGGGGTTAATACCATCATTTTTTATCACAGGGCTTACATTTGAATCCTAACTATTTATTAGTTATAAAACTTGGGCAAGTGAAGAAAAAAAAACCACTCTGTGCCTCAGTTTCCTCCTCTGTAAAATGGGTCTCAGAAAAACTGATTGCTGGGGAATTAAATTTTTAAGTATTAAATAAGAGACTGGATATAAACCATTAAACAAAAAACAAGTGGACAATAATGTTCACTGCTGTTATTATAGCTGCCTTATGGAGTTCTAGTGGTAAAATGTTATTGTTTTAGTAATAACAGTGACAAACTGCTGAGCCCTTACCCTGTGCCAGCTGCTAAGTCAAGGGCTTTACCACAGTTGTATGGTTAGGGGGTGAACATTTAAAAATATGTTTTGGTAAGTACTGAGGATTCAATTGCGGACCTCACACATGACAGGCAAGTGTTCTACTACTGAGTTATGCTGCCAGTCTTTTTAAAATTTTGAGACTGAGTCTCACTAAGTTGCCCAGGCTGGGTTCAAAGTTGGGACTCTCCTGTCTCAGCCTCCTAAGTAGCTAGGATTGCCAGTGTGCACAACCATGTCCTGCTATTATCATAATTATGTCCACTTGAAAGACAGAAGAGCTGAGGGGGAGAGAGGGCACAGGACTTACAGCCAGTCAGTGACTGTTAGGAGTTAGTGCTGACAGCTCCGCCCCGGTTTCCAGGCCTAACTTGTCTTTCCCCATCCCCAGGCCTCACCTTCCCAATGGCGCAGGTTCCCGGGGAAGTAGACAACATGGAGGGGCTGCCTGCCCCCAACAACAACAACCCCGCTGCCCGCTGGGAGAGTCCCGACCGGGGCTGGGAACGGGAGCAGCCAGCTGCCTCCACCGCAGCTGCTTCGCTCTTCGAGTGCTCCCGGATCAAGGCCTTGGCAGGTACTGGATGGGCAGAGGAGATGGGAGGGGCTGCCCAGTGGCCTCTGTGCTTCTTGGTGCCCTCACCTCTGTGGGTGGGAGGGGGAGGAATTGCAGGCAGTATCCCATGAATACGGAAGTGTTGTGTAGTCGTGATGGCAGGCACAGTGATCATTGCTATACGTGGCCAGCAACACTCAAGGGACCAAGGGACTCTATTACATTTTACTTAGTTCATTTACTTATTTAGGGCGTTGCTATGCAGTTCAGGCTGGCCTTGAGCTCACTATGTAGCCCAGGCTGGTCTCCAACTCACAGTGATCCTCCTGCCTCAGCCTCCCGAGGTCTGGTATTGCAGGCATACGCCAGCAAACCTGACAAATTTTATTTAGTTTTAGTGAATTTAAATTTAAATAACCACATGGATTTGCACTATAGGGTAGCACAGCTTTAGAGCTTTCAAAATGCACAATCCCAGAAACATGGGACTTTGTGAGCATACTACTCCCTTAGGATCCTGCTATGCAGAATACTTGGATTGTAGGACTGTGGAGTGTTATAAACGTCAGAGATTTGCAAAATTTAGGCCTTTAGCAATGGAGACTTTTGGACATACAGAACTTTACAGTCAGTGATCTTAGACATTTTAGTCATTGCCCCCAAGTGTCTTAAAGCCTTGGAAACTGGAACTCTAATGCACATAGAACCTTAGGACCATTTATTTATTTATTTATTGATTGATTGATTGAATACTGGGAATTGAACTTATGCAGGCAGGTGCTGAGCTATCTCCCTGGCCCCTTAATTTTTAAAATACTTTATAATATACACCTTTTAAAGATTGGAAACAAGGTCCTGGGAACATGGATGTAGAGGGATTAAATCCTCATGGTTTTACCACTGAAAATCTTAGTCTCAGGCCAGCTGGGAGGGTCGGTCACCTTACTTCGATGTTTCACAAATGATATCAACAAAACCAGAGAACTTTAAAAAAAATGACAACTTTATGATTATAGAATCTTAGAAAGATAGGCCTTCAAAACCAAAGACCCTTAAATTTTAGGATTAATATACATAGGTTTTAGAAAGTAAGAACCTTAAACTGTCACACATACATAATTTCATAATCCTAAACTTTTAAAACATTGAGCCCATAGCAGTATAGATACTTGGGACTGAGCATCTGGGAAACATGGACCACTGTATTTGTAAAATTCTGGGTTGGGGATTTAGCTCAGTGGCTTAAATGCCTGCCTGGCAAGCATGAGGTCGTGAGTTCAATCCCCAGTACCAAAAAAAAAAAAAAATACTGATGGTCATAATTGTAAAATCTCAAAACACTAAATCTCAAATCCATTCCTCAGTCCTCAGAGCTTGGATACAGGACTTCTGAGGATCCCAGATCTGCTTATAAAATGGCATGGTACTGGCATATAACCTATACACGTTCCCCCTGTATACTTTATTTTTTTATTTTTATTTTTTTGGTGCCAGGAATCAAACTCAGGACCTTACACTTGCCAGGTAGGCACTTGTGTCACTGAGCTGTATCCCTGGCCATTTTTTCCCTGTATACTTTAGCACATTCACAGCAGTGCCATAGTCTGTATGTCTCACTGCCACCAGTCTGTACCACCAGTGATAATTGCATGACCGTCCCATGCACCACCGTACCACTCAAACCACCAGTGCTACACATTGGTGGATAATCACACATGTCCCACTGATGGTTCAAGCTGGCAGGAATGTGTTAAACCATCATTAGATTACTTACCATACCTAGTTCCATGTAAATAGTTATTAGATTATATGGTGCAGAGGCCAATGGCCAGCCACAAATCCTATACATGTTCAGCGCAGTTGCAATTTTTTCCTAATATTTTCATTCCACAGTTGGTTGAATCGGCAGATAAGGAGGCCAGCCTGTTCTGAGATTCTTACAGTTGTCTAAGGAGTTGTGGAAGGGTGTCATGCTCAGAGACCTCTGGGGAGGCAGGTGACATAAATTAGTAAGTGGAGAGGGAGAAGTTGTCATCTGGCCCACAGTTACCAGCTGCTGCCATAGAAAAATAAAGTCTCAAAGTTATTAGCTCTGATATTGATCTGGAATTTGCCAGTTGAAAAACACTTTGTGGGCCAAGGATTTAGCTCAGAGGTCCAAGCGCCTGCTTAGTAAGTACAAGGTCGTGCATTCAATCCCTGGTACAAAACAAAACAACCCAATATATGAATATACCAAATTCAAGCATTCTCCTTTGATCTAGAAACCTAGGCTGATACAAACAGGTACTCATGGAAAGTTAGAATTATACTTTTAGATGTTTAGAACCCTAAAAATCTAGAAACAGAACTCAGCACAGTGGAGCACACCTGTAATCCCAGCACTTTGGGAGACTGAGGCAGGAAAATAGAATGTTGGAGTCCAGCCTAGGGAATTTTGCAACTGAGCAAGATCCTGTTTCAACATCAAAAATATTATTAAAAGGCGGTGAGGTGGGGACAGAGTCCAGTGCCGAGACTCTGGGTCCAAAGCACTGCAAAAGGGCGGGGCGTGGTGATGCATGCCCGTAATCCCAGCACTCGGGAGGCTGAAGCAGGAGGACTGCTGTGAGTTTGGGCAACATCAAACTATGTTTTAGAGAGCATCTAGCCCAGCCTGAGAAGCACAGTGAGACCTTGTCTCAAAAAGACAAAAAGAAAAACAAAAACGAAGCAACACACAAGAAGAAATTATAGAAACACGTCTCCATCAAATTCCCAAATTTGTTATTTCAGCTAGAAACTATTTATTTTGTCTTCTGTGTTTCTAACCTGTGCTAGGTGATGTGGGAGCTATTCTGGTCCCACCCTCACGGGGTTCTCAGTTGAGTAGGAACAGAGTCAGATCCAGCCAGACGGAGATGACCAGAGGGTCAGAGCCAGGCTGGCCCAGGAAGCTCAAGGAGTGTAGGTGCCCAGCAGTGGGCTGATGGGAGAGGAGCTGGCGGAAGTCAGATCTTAAAGGACCTTGTAGGGCACTGGGAGGTCACGGGCAACGTCGAACTATATTTTAGAGAGTATCTAGCCCAGAGAAATATAAAGATCTCTTTCAGGAAAAAAAAATATGTTTTTTGTTTTCTGAGACTGGATCTTACCAAGTAGCCCGGGCTGGCCTTAAATTTACAGTGATCCACCTGCTTCAGCCTCCTGCATGCTGGGATTATAGATGTGAGCTACCATACTTGGCTGCAGTATAGATTTCTTAAATGCAACTCGGCTCTGTTTAAATTCCCTTTGCCTGAAATTCTGTAGCTCTGCAACTAAAACACATGTGCAGAGAAATCAAAGAACCAGGTTTATTTGTTTGTTTGAGAGAGGGTCTCACTATGTAGCCCTGCCCTCAAATTTGCCGTGATCTTCCTACCTCAGCCTCCTGATTGCTGATTGCTGGTGTGCACCACCACTGCCAGCTAAAGCCAGGGATTTTTAGCTTCCTGCTAAAAGTCTGAAGGATGCATCCTGCAGCTACCTTGCTGCTCAAAATGCAGCCGCAGGTAGATCATTAAGGTGCATTTCTTTGCATTCCTTTGCTCATTTTGCTGCTATTTTTCTCTATCCAAACTAAGGGAAAACATGTCATTTGGAGCTGGGCTTGGAAGTGCTCGCCTATCATCCCAGCCCTTTGGAGGCTGAGTCAGGAAGATCACAAATTTGAGGCCAGCCTGGGCTTCATAGTGAGTTCCAGGTCAGCCTGAACTGCATAGTGAGACCTTGTCTGAAAAAAACAAAAACTGTCCTTTGGATTCCCCGTTCAGAGAGTTCTCTTACACATGCATCAGAGTTTGTGGCTTGCTGTGGCCACTGATCTGTGAGAGGTCCCTCTCCTCTTTATTCATTTATATATTTTGTTTTCTTGTATAGTTAAGGCTCACCCAAGTTCCTTCTCCTCCACAACCGTTTGGGGAGTTTTGAGGTGAATTATTTCCTTTGCATGTGGGTGATTTTACAAAACGTGCATTGCTTTATATATATATTATAATAATGTACATGGATGCAGAAGACCAGATAAATGGTGAGTGTCTGCCACTTCTGCAAATGGACACTTTCATTTTACCACCACTCATGTTAAGAAGCAGACAAAGCATGGTGGTGCATGCCTATAATTCCAGCACTCTGGAGGCTGAGGCAGGAGAATAACCACAAATTTGAGGCCTGCCTGGGCTGCATAGTGAGTTTAAGGCCAGTCTGAACTATATAGCAAGACCCTGTCTCAAAAAAGAAAAAGAAAAAAAAAAAAGCAAAAGCAGACACACAGCCTCAGAGAAATCCCGTCACTACAAGTCAAAGATAAAACACCCTCCTAACCTCTCACAGCACGAATTGGTCTGCTAGTCTTTGAATTTTATGCAAGTGGATTATGAATTATGCATTTTTAGTGTCTGGCTTCAGTCACTCAACATTAGGCTTGTGAGATTCATCCAGGTCTCCTGTGCTGGTAGCGTGTTCCTTTTCATTGCTGTGTAGTATTCCGTAGTAGGATATACCATGATTTGTTTATTTGTTCACCTGTTGATGTGCGCTTGTGTTGCTTCTAGTTTTGAGGGTGTTAGAAATGGTCTTGTCGTTCACTTTCTAGTATATGTCCAAGGTGAGGTAAGGCACTCATTTCTAGTGACTGATACCCACATGGAAATGAAAGTGTTAGGTTATAAAGTTTCTTTCTTTCTTCCTTCCCTTCCTTTCCTTTTCTTTCCCCTTCCTTCCTTCCTTCCTTCCTTCCTTCCTTCCTTCCTTCCTTCTTTCTTTATTTGATACCATATCTTGCTCTGTAATTCAGGCTGGCTTTGAACTCATTTATGTAGCCCAAGTTGGCTTTAAATTTGTGATCCTCCTGCCTCAGCCTCCCGAGTGCTGGGATTACAGGTGTGTGCCACCACACTTGGCTATTTATTTGAGATAAAGTCTGGCTCTGTAATTCAGGCTGGCTTTGAACTCCTGGTGAGCAATCCTCCTGCCTCAGCCTCTTAAGTGCTTAGATTACAGGCATGTGCCACCACACCCAGCCTACATCTAATTTAAGTAGACACTGCCAGTTTCTATTTTGTACTCCCAACAGAGGTGTGTGAGAGATTCAGTAGCTATGTGTCTGAGCCTTGCCATGGTCAGTCTTTATGCTTTTGTCTGTTCTGGCAGGTGTATATTCTGTTGTCGCTTTCCTTGGTACTTCCCTTATGACTACTCCTCACTCCTGATGTGTTTGATTTTTCCCTGGCCTTTTAGATATCCTCTTGTGAAGTGCGCGCTGAAGTCTTCCCCTCATTTCCTTGTGACTTTCTGTTTTTTCTGATGGTTTTGTAAGAACACTAGTCCTTCTCTGTTATATGTGTTGTGAATTTTCTCTCCCTTTTTGTGACTTGTCTTCTCACTTTTTTTCTTTTACTTTTCACTTTTTTAACAGGGACTTTTGATGAGTAGAACTTTTCTTTCTTTCTTTCTTTTCTTTTTTTTGCTTTTTGAGACTATCTCTCTCTGTAGTTCAGACCAGCTTCAAACTCACTAGACAGCCCAAACTGGGCTGGACCTTGTGGCAGTCCTCATGTCTTAGCACCCTCCCCACCCTGAATGGGGGATTACAGGTGTGCACTGTCATGCCTGGCTTTAAATGTTTTTATATTTAAAGGGCTGAGTGTATAATTCAGCACAAAGGCCCTGGATTCAATCTCCAGTAGCACACATAAAAATTATTAAACTACATTAAAATCAAGAAATCCTGTTCATCAAGAGGGACATGGTGGTGCACACCTGTAATCCCAGCAATCAGAAGGCTGAGGCAGGAGGATTGCCATGCTTTCTAGGCCAGCCTGGGCTACACAATGAGTTCATGGCCAACCTGAACTGTGTAGCAAAATCCTGTCTCAAAAAAATTTTTTTAATAAAAAAGTTTTGAGAGAGGATCTCATTAAATTTGTAAATTTCCCCAGCTAGGGTCAAACTTGTGATCCTCATGCCTCAGCCTCCTGGTGTACTGAGATTACAGCCGCACATCACCACACTCAGCTTTGTTTAATAACTATTTTATAATTATTTCTGGACTGGGTGTGTAGCTTCTTGGTAGAGTGCTTGCCTAAAATCTACGAGGCCATGGATTCCATTCTCGACACAAAAAAAAGAAAAAATTGTTATGTCACTAACTCACTAACACTATACCTTTTTTTTTTTTTTTTTTTTGAGATGGAGGGTCTCACTCTGTATCCCAGACTGGCCTTGAACTCCTGGGCCCAAGCCTCAGTCTCCTGAGTAGCTGGGACTACAGATGCGTGCCACCACACCAGACTACTTATATCTTGCTTAAGAAATCTTTGCCTGGGGCTGGGGATTTAGCTCAATGGCATAAGTGCCTGCCTTGCGAGTGCGTGGTCCTGAGTTCCATCCCCATACCGATAAAAAAAAAAAAAAAAAAAGGAAATCTTTGCCTATGCCAAGATCATAAAGATTTTTTGTGCTTTTTTCTAAAAGTCTTATTGTGTTCCTTTCACATTTAGATGATAAGCTAAATGATATTTATTAATTATCCGGCACAGTGTGAGTCAAAGCTCATTTCTTCCCACATTGATATCCAGTTGATTGAGTCACTATTTATTGAAAAGAGACTGACCTTTCTCTCCCGAAGTGCAGTGTCACTTTGTCATAAATCTGGGAACCATACATCTATGGTTGTGCACTGAGGTGTTGCTACCTGATGCAAGTTTTAGCAAGTCCGACTCTGCATTCTTTGCATTTTTTTCTCATTCAGCACTGAGCTGTAAGACTCACTCATGGGCCAGGTATGGTGATGAACACCTGTAATCTCAGCACTTGGGAGGCTGAGGCAGGAGCATCCAGGCAAATTTCAGGCCAGCCTGGGCTACATAATTCAAGCCAACTCTGAATTGCAGAGTGAGACCCTGTCTTTAAAAAATAAAATAAGATAAAAATAAAATAAAATAAATAAATAAAGGGATTGTCTATGTGACTCTGGGTGAATCTAATCTGTTGCTTCTAACTGTTCTGTTCTGTTGCTGTAACAGAATATCTGAGACTGATTAGTTTATAAAGAATAGAACAGTAATGGTGAACCTTTTAGAGACTGAGTGCCAAACTGCAACCCAAAATCCACTTATTTTTCGAAAAATGCCAGCACTGCAATTAAACCTGAATAGTGAGGTTTTCATTTAGAAAAAAAAATAACTCTGCACTACCATCTTTTGTCTTAAAAGAAAAACACAATAACACACATGCCATAGGTTCGCCAGCACTGAAACAGGGTTCGCTGCATGTGGTGTTACAAGCCCATATTTCCAGTTTCTTGAGAGGCTGAATCAGGAGGATCACAGGCTTGAGATTAACCTGGGCTACATAGAAATACTCTGTCTCAAAATAAAATTTAAAAAGAAAGAAAGGGAAGAACTATTAAGAGTAAACTTTTAATAAATATCATTCAGCTTATAATCTAAATATGAAAGGAACACAATAAGACGCACTTTGGGTGCACTCATTATCCTGGCACGTTGGTGGTAATTACTTCTTACTAGACAATGGAAACAGTATTTATGATGTAATTTTTATTTTTAATTGGTATATTTAAAATGTGTATCTCATGTATAAATACGTAAAATGTTGGCATAATATTGGATTAGTATGACACATAATTATATCCAGGGGATGTAGCTCCGTGGTAGAGCACTTTTGTACCCCGAATGTCCCTGGGTTCAGTCCCCTTGTGGTAAAACAAAAGCTGTTGAGCTTGTGGTTCCAGAGGCTGGAAAGTTCAAGAGTGTGGCCGGTGCCTGCTCAGGTTACAGGAAGAGCCTCTGCTGTCCTAGCACGGCGGCAGGCGGCGGTGGAAAAGGCTGCATGATGCGCAGCCCTGCCCTCAAATAACCTCCACCCTAACTACTTCTGTCTCGAGAGAGCCAGGCCCTGCTTCCTGAGAGTGGAACTCGGGCTCACCATGCTGCACACACCTCCTCCATTCAGCCCCTTAAGCTCCTGCCACCTGTGGCCTCGGGACCAGATTTCAACCTGGGTTTCAGAGGGGTCAACCATATTCAAATCGTAGGAAGGCCGCTGTCTCATCCTCTCTCGCAGTGTTTCAGTCAACAACCAGGCTGCCTCCTGTCTTGAACCTCCTTTCCACAACAAATATCTTTATGGAACCCCTTGTTCTTTGACCTTTGGGAACCAGTGTGAGAAAGTCTTGGGAATGCACATCTAAGGGACTGAGTTGCTGAGTCCCGGGGCTGTACCATACCTTCGCTTGGCTTTGAAGGGTCAGATAGCTTCCGGCCACCTCAGTCTCCACCTGGACAGGCAGGCAGGAGGGCTTAGGACAGCCCCACGTTTCTACCAATGTGGTATTTGCTTTTCTTCACTTTCCGACGATTCCCAGACTAGTGGCCAAACCTATGATGTACATATTAAATCTCTCTCTTTTCCCCCTTAGCCAGTGATGGATGAAGAGTAGCTGTTAGCTGGATGCGGTATGCTTGTGATTCTACACCCTGAGAGGCAGAAGTAGAACAATTACAAATTCCACCCCAGGCTGGGCAATTTAGTGACTTAGTAGAGCCGGTCTCAAAATAAAAAATAAAATAAAAAAAAGAGCAGGGAATGTAGCTCAGTGCAAAGATCTGGGTTCAAGCTCCAATATCAGAGAGAGACAGAGGCAGAGATAGAGACAGAGGCAGAGATAGAGGCAGAGGCAGAGATAGAGATAGAGAGGCAGAGATAGAGATAGAGGCAGAGGCAGGGGCAGGGGCAGAGGCAGGGGCAGGAGGAATAAGGAATGAGGATCCCCCTTTCTCACTGTAGCAGTTCATCTTTAGGGGAGCAAGTCCATAGTGTTCAGCTTCTCAAAGACGTCTGGAACTGTGAAATTCTTACTCTAGGGAGGTCCATTTCTCTTGTGATTGACAATCACCACAGTGTCATTTTTCTTGGGTCTTGACAACTGTGTCAGGCAGGGTCCTGGCAGGAAGCAGGCAGACGTCTGAAAAGGTAGACTCGCGGGGACGATTTAGTGAGAGCCCTGTTTTCTGAGGGAAGCTTGAAGGGCCAGGGAGACCCAGGCACTGGGGCAAGGCGGGGAGAGGGGATGGAGGCAAAGGGCCTGCAGCAGGGGCTGGGGATGTCAGGAGAGGACCAGGCCCTGGCAGAGCTGCTCAGACAAGGAGGCAGTAGGGTCCCTCTCCTCATGTTCTGCTGCCAAACTCAGCTTCAAGTCTGAGGGTCTCCAGGGCTGTGGACACCACAACCCTAACCTCAGCCCTACCTCTGCCCTAACCCCACCCCAACCCCAGTCCTCACCCAGCCTCAGGGGAGGGGGCTGCACCCAGGGAGGAAACTGAAGCCCTTCTGGGTCACTCACAGCACAGTTAGTGCTCAGTGTCACCCTGAGTCTGAGTGACACTTTGAGGCGTATTTGCTTACCCACTCCTCTGTGTTTTATAAAAATGTACAGCAATTGCCAACATTTAAAAATAGATTTTGTGTTTTAAAAAATTAAGATTTTTTTTGTTTTGTTTTGTTTTTTGAGACAGGGTCTCACTGTGTAGCCCAGGCTGGCCTTGAACTCATGCTGATCCTCTTGCCTCAGCCTCCCAAGTGCTGGAATTACAGGCATGGTGCGTGCCACCAGTGAAATTAAGATTGTTTGACTTTTCATGAACAATCACCTGATATGGCAGCACTAGGCCTCCGTGCCTGTGAAGCTGTGTCCTCCAGCTGTGGGGGGCTGCTGTCCCCTATTCATTCATTCACTGAGGGGTGCTGGGGATTTGAACTCAGAGTCTTCACACTGAGCTCATTTCTGGCCCCCCCTTTTTTTTTGGTACTGGGGATTGAACTCCCAAACTTGCACTTGCTTGCGCTTGCCAGGCAGGCGCTTATACAGCTGAGCTAAATCCCTGGCTCCCATAGCCCTTTTTAAAGTTATTCTTTGAGACAGGATCTTGAGAGGTTGCCCAGGCTGGGCTCACGCTTGCAGTCTTTCTGCCTCAGCCTCCCACACCGCTGGGATTACAGGTGTGCACCACTGTGACAGGCTATGCTGCTCCTCTTAGGAGGTCCTAGTTCTCTCAGTAAACACAACCTGCTTGGCTTCTGTTTTGTTTGTTTGTTTTGGTACCGGGGATGGAACTCATAAATGTGAGCTTGCCAGGCAGGCACTTATGCCACTGAGCTAAATCCCCAGCCCTTGGCTTCTGTTCTTGATCCCTGCTCCATGCTAATGAGATTGCGATCACAAAACCCGGAATCTCTGGACATCACCCTTTATGAAGTCGTCACCCAGTGGCCCATGATAAGTTTCTAGTGGTTTTCTTTGGGTACCATTGAAATAAAATTACAAAACAAAAGATATTTTCATGGGTGTTGGGTGTGATGGCACATACCTATAATCCCAGCTGTTGGGGAGACTGAGGCAGGAAGACTGCAAATTCCAGACCCCATTTCAAAGTAAAACTTTCAAGGGGCTGGGATATAGCTCAGTGATAGAGGGCTTGCCTAGCACAGAGACGCCCTGAGTGCCATCCACAGCACCATAAAATATAAATGTCATGCATCTAGCTCCCTCTAGTATGGGGTCTTTTTCTTTCTTTTTCTTCTTTTCTTTTTTTGTACTGGGGATTGAACTCGTGACCTCACACTTGCCAGAGAGGCACTTACTTACTCCACTGAGCTAAACTCCCAGCCTAGTATGGGTTCTTGAGAACCGATAGAGGGCCAGGCATGGTGGCACCTTCCTATAATCCCAACTCTGGAGGCTGAGGCAGGAGGATTGCCATAAATTCAAAGCCCACCTGGGCTATGTAATGAGTACAAGGCCAACCTGAACTATGTAGGGAGACCCTGCTTCAAGAAATCCTAAATAAATAAAAATATAAAAAAAGAACCCATAGAGGAAACCCATACCTAGTCTAACCTCCCCTTTTTTCTTTAGTACTGAACCCAAGATCTCTGAGCTATATCCTCAGCTGTGCCCCATTTTGTGACAGAGTTTCACTAAGTTGTTAAGTTGCATGGGCAGGGCTTGAACCTGTGATCCTCCCGTCTCCGCCTCCCAGAGTGCTGAAGTTATAGGCATAAATCATTACAGTGAGCCGAATGCCTCTTTTTGATAATTGAAAAGACAGAAGCCCCGAGAAGGGAGATGGCTTTGAGAAGCTGCACAGCCAGCCATCAGGAGGGGCTAGAGAATCCACCCGTGCTCATTCTGACGCTGCCGTGGGGGCACACGAAAGTCCCACTTTGACTTCACTGTCAGCCCCAGTCTGCTGTTCGGCGTGAGCACTGGCTGTTGGAATGCAGAGCTGTGAGTCCCTAGTCACGGGGCTTTCCTCCCGTCCTTCCTCCCGTATGACTCATGACCATGTGTTCACACGGCCCCCGTCCTGTCTAAACAGTACAAAACCCACGGGTAAACAATCAAGGTATTTCATTTGGATTCACTGTCAGCGTCTCGAGTTTGCTTTCAAATTAGACGTAAACATTCAAGGTGCAACTCAAGTAAACACAACACTGATCAATGTATGTTTTCGACTCTGTGTAAAATGCATTACTTACGGGTGCTACAAAAAGATGCATTTTGTGTGAAACAGTAATTATTGAGAGATTTCAAATGGTCCAAAAGGGGAATGAGATAGGAAATATACATCTTTATTCCTGTCCTGATAATTTTGGGTTTTTTTTAGAGATAGGGTCTTGCTATGCAGTTCAGGCTGCCCTTGAGCTCATTTTGTAGCTTAGGCTGGTCTCATACTTGCAACTATCCTCCTGCCTCAGCCTCCTGAGTGCTGGGGTTATAGGCATGCACCACCACACCTGGGTTTGTTTGGATAATTGAGGCATAGTGGAGCCTGCTTATAATCCCAGGACTCTGGGTTGCTTGAGGTAGGACGATCACAAGCCTAGCCTAGGTGATTTAGCAAGATTCCATTTTATTTATTTATTTATTTATTTATTTTTAATTTTATTTTAAAGGGGGTAAAATTAAACACAACAAAACGGAACAGAATGGGACATTAGAAAGCATAAATTTCAAAGCTGGACAACCAGAGATCTTTACCATCTGTCATATTGTCTCTTGTTTTCTTCCAAATGGTTATCCATATCTTTGCATACGGGGAGCTCATACTAAATAATATAGCCAATCTTTTCACAAGATGTGTAGTTCACTGGCTCCCACTTGCTAAGCAGGGGGGAGGGGGAGGGATACGGGGGGGGGACAGGATGACATGAGATGTCTGATTCTCAGCCTTCGAGCTGGCAGGCACACAGCAGCCCCCCAGAGAGGGGAAGAGCTTCTTGTTCTCCCGGCACCCTAAGTCAACCGCATGGTGCAGGTCCTGAGGTGCCAGGGTCTCTCCCCTGCAGGCCTCCGAAAGTCTGCCACACTCACCTGCTATTTCTTTCTGATGAATTGACCATTCCATTCCAAAGTTCTGAAATGGCCAACAGACCACAGAAATAATTCTCTTTAGGCTCCTGTTTGAAACCAGCAGCTACAACAATCTGCTGGCCTTGCTTCAGGGCCATTATTTTTATTTTTTTAAGATTCCATTTTAAAATAAAAGATAAGAAAGGGCTGGGCATGGTGGTGCATGTGTGTAATCCCAGCACTCAGGAGGCTGAGGCAGGAGGCTCACCTTGTTTGAGGCCAGCCTGGGCTTCATGGTGAGTTCAAGGCCAGTCTGAAGTACATAGCGAGACCCTGTCTCAAAAAAATCAATCAGTCAGTGGTCTGGGGCTAGCTCACGCAGTGCAAAAGCCCTGCATTTAATCTCCAGTACATTATTTAGTAATACAATTCCAACAGTAATTGTGCCTGCTAAGGTGTTATAGCAAACTGATCCAACATTTCAGGGCTGTAGCCTCATCTTCCCTCCTGGATAGCTCTGACAGGAGCCCCCAGTGGTCAGGGAGATGCCAAGAAAGTCAGTGGGTTGCTGGTGTCTTCCATCCTGTGCTCTGTGGGCTCAGGAGTGTCAGAGAGTGGCCGAGTAGCAGTTTCCTTTTTTGAACTTTTTTTTTGGGGGGGGTGTGGGGAGGCACTGGCGATGGAACCCAGTGTCTGCAGCTCGGAGGCACTCTACTTGCTTGTATGCTCTCTCTTCCTTCCTTCTTTTCTTCCTTTCTCTTCTTTCCTTTCCTTTCTTTTTTTTTGGAGGGGGTGGTGGTACCAGAGATCAAACTCATAACCTTGCACTTGCCAGGCAGGTGCTTGTGCTGCTGAGCTAAACCCCTGGCCCTCTTTTTTTTTTTTTCTTTCTTGCCAGATAGGGTCTTGCCAGGCAAGATGGCACATGCCTGCAATACCAGCACTTGGGAGGTAGAGGCAGAAGAATTGCTGTGAGTTCCAGGCCACACTGGGCCAAGGTCAACCTGAATTACATAGCAAGACCCTGTCAAAAAAGTGAAAGAAGAGGCAGAGGAGGCAGAGAATAGAGGAAGAGGAAGAAGAATTAAAAACAGGATCTTGCTGATTTGCCCAGGCTGGCCTGGAATTTATAACCCTGCTACAGTTTCCCAAGGAGCTAGGATTACAAGCCTGTACCATCATCCCTAGCTCATTTTTAAAAGCAATTTTTGCTGGGCGTAGTGGTGCACCCCTGTAATCCCAGCACTCAGGAGGCTGAGGCAGGAGGATCGCCTGGAGTTTGGGGCCAGCCTGGGCCACATAGTGAGTTCATGGCCACCTTGAACTATAGAGCGAGACCCTCAAACAAAATGAAACACAACTTAAAGCAATTTTTAATTAAAGAGCTAATCATAAATTCATAGGGAGTTGCAAAGATAGTATAGATGATTTAAAACATGAGGTAATTTTACTTATTTATTTATCTGTTTTTGAGACGGGGTCCTGCTACGTAGTCCAGGTGGCTTTGAACTCACCACATAGCTCAGGCTGGCCTCAAACTCATGGCAATCCTGCCTCTGCCTCTGCAGTGCTGGGATTACAGGCATGCAGCACCACGCCCAGCCAGATAAGCTAAGTTTAAAATGAAGAAAGGATTGCAATAGACATTTCTCCAAAGAAATATAAGTGGTCCATAATAACACTGAAAGATACTCAGCATCATTAGCTATTAGAGAAGCAGAAATGCAAACCATAATGAAATAGCACTTCACAGCCACAAAATGGGATAAAGGAGGGAAACACTAAGCTGGCAAAGATACAGAATTGGAACTCTGGTACATTGCTTGTGGGAAAGGCAAATGGTGCAGTGAAGTTTGAAAATTAGTTTGGCAGTTCCTTAAGAAGGTAAACAGAGTTACCATATGACCGGGGAACTCTGCTCCTAGGTATTCGGTAGCCCCTCTTCCCTGAAGTTTCATTTTCTGAGGTTTCATTTCCTGTGGCCAACTGTTATCCAAAAATAATACAAGAAAAATTCCATAATTCAACAACTTACAAGTTTTAAATTACTCTTAGTACAGTACATTGTTATAATTGCTCTATTGTAGTTTTTGATAATCTTCTCTATGCCAAATTTATGAATTAAGCTCTGTAATAGGTATATAAAGAAAAAATTAATATACAGAGTTTCATACTTTTGGTGATTTAGGCATCACCAGGCATGTAGGAATTTACCCAAGATCACTGAAATCTTATACGTGCAAAAAAAAACTTGTACCAAAGTGCCCATAATGGCATTATTTATAATAACTAAAAAGTGGAAAGAACCCAACTGTCCATTAGTTGCTGAGATAAAGTGTCGCATATCCACACCATGGAATATTATTTGACTATAAAAAGAAATACAGTATTGATCCTTGTGACAACATAAATGACTCTTCAAAACATTATGCTGTGTAAAAGAAGCCAGACACATAAAAGGCTATATATTGTATGATTCTATTTCTATGAAATCTGCACAGCAGACAGGTCCATAGTGTTATAACCCAAAAAACTAGACGACGTCCAAAAGGGTGGTTGAAAATAGCACTTTTGTTTCTTTTTTTTTTTTTTTTTTTTGGTACCGGGGATTGAACTCACAACCTCATGCTTGCCAGGGAGGTGCTTAAGCCACTGAGCTAAATCCCCAGCCCCACTTTTGTTTCTTTTAGCTGGCACCAGCGACACAGACGCGATGGAGTTTGCAGTCTGTGCAATTAGGTTACATTGGTAAGGGGTTTATAAAGGAAAAAACCGCAAAGTATGAGTGGGGTGGGGTAAGGGTGTAGGGGCTCTGTTTGTTTTCTTATTAGGTTCTTAGGACAAACCTTAACAGAGGCAGCTGGATTTACAGGAAATTATAATTGGTGATGAGCCCATAACAGGAAACTTTACAACTCGTGGTTAATTTACAGGTATCTTATAGAGTACAAAGGCTACAATTTTAAAGCCTGGCAGTGGGCCAATTGCTGGAAATTTATAGAGTACAAAGGTCACAGCTGCACAGGATAGGGAGTCTGACCAGGCATCTGGAATTTTAGGAGGAACAAAGGTTGGAATCTAGAATAATAGCAACGGTGCATGCAGAACAGAATGATGACACTCAGGTTAGAGTACAACACATAGATACAGAAAGTAGCTTCCTGGTTGCTGGGGGAAATGACTGCTAATGAGTATGAGTTTCTTTTTTGGTCAATGCAAATGTTCTGATGGTTGTAAACTCTGTGAATACACTAAAAAAAAACACTGGCCAGGTGTGGTGGTACACGCCTGTCATCCCAGCACTCAGGAGGCTGAGGCAGGAGGATCACTGTGAGTTCGAGGCCAGCATGAGCTAATGGCAAGACTGTGTCAAAACACACCAATAACAACAACAACAACAAACCCCACTGAATTTTATACTTTAAAAGGGGATTTGGGGGAGGGGGCAGGGATTTAGCTTAGTGTCACAAGCACCTGCCTGGCAAGCACAAGGTTGTGAATTCAATCCCTGGTACCAAAAAGAAAATTTAAAAAGGGATTTTTTTTTTGAGACAGTCTCTTGCTATATAGTCCAGCCTGGCCTTGAACTCCCTATGTAGTGCTCAGCCTCCCGAGTGCTGGGACTACAGACACGGGCTCCCATACCCTGGGCCACTTTGCTTTTAATCTCCAGTTGTCCAGTGTGACCTCTCCGTCCTTTCCACAGCTTCTGCTCAGATCCAGACACACCTCTCTCTCCTGGGTCTCGTCCCCATT
>PVJX010023125.1:0-29673 GCA_004027295.1 Dolichotis patagonum | reverse complement strand
ACAAAATTATGTTTCTCATCCATCCTTATTTTAATAATTGATGTGGCAGCCATGAAAACACACTGCTCACTCTATAGACTTAGCATATTTACCTGCTGGCCTTGCCCTGGTCCCCTTCAGTCCACTAAAGTCCCACTCAAAGATCAGGGACAATCTGGGCTCATGGATTCTTGCTGAGCTCAGTCAAAAGTTTTCGAAAACTGCACAGCAGCCTCCTTCTTTCCCTTCCTCCTTCTTTATATGTAAGAACTACAGCGTGAGCTGAAAACAAACTGACCCTTTCCAGTTTCTTCTTTTAATAAATCTCCTCTACTAATTAAGTTGTCTTTATGTATGCTTTCTAGAAGATACATGTCAACAAAAGATATACTTGGAATGGTCCAGGAAACGTGTATGAAGTGAGGATATGGAACAAGTTCTCAGTCCACTGTGAAGAAGATGCCATCTTGATGGGTAGATGAGGGGCACGTAGTTACTAATTATTATAATTAGGGGGAACCTAATTATGGCAGATGTCATTGATCATGAGAGAGAAAATGTTCTGGTACAAGAGAAAATATGTATCGGTGAAATGATTATGTTGGCTGGAGACTAGGAGAACTGTTGATGAAAAAGGCTAGGATTGTGGCCCTGAAGCAAGGCCAATAGATTGCTATAGCTGCTGGTCTCAAACAGGAGCCTAAAGAGATTCCTTCTGTGGTCTGTTGGCCATTTCAGAACTTTGGAAGTGGAATGGCCAATTCATCAGAAAGAAATAGCAGGTGAGTATGGTGGACTTTTGGGAGCCTGCAGGGGAGAGACCCTGGCACCTTGGGACCTACACCGTGTGGTTGACTCAGGGTGCTGGGAGGACAGGGAGCTCCTCCCCTCTCTGGGGGGGCAGCTGTGTTTAATTTTACTCCCTTTTAAAATAAAAAAGAAAAAAGAAAAAGGCTAGGATTGGATAAGCAAGGCTTTATTGATAGAAAGACACTTTCTTGGGGAATAAGATTTAATATCCTGGCAAGATCAAGAAATAGGCAAACTCACTGTTAGAGTGACGCTGAGACCCCCAGAAAAAGGTGATGGCAAATGCTGAGCAAGACAGAAATGTCTAAGATGCCCTGATAGGTGAGGAACAAAAGAATAAAAAGCTGAGGGAGGTGAGCATGCTGGCCTGGACATTTCGTGTGAGGCCAGAGGACCCAGTCAGAGGATGAAGTCCCACAGAAGGGTTCTGTCTCACGAGAAGGCCCAGTGGACATGTCGCCATCACCAGCAGGATGGTACTGGTGAGCATGGCAGCAGCATCACTATAAAGCTCAGAGCTGGCCCCTGCAGTAGGGGTGATGGGAGGAAAGGCTGTTCCAGATTTGGCTTCTTATGGGCACAGAAATGGTGGCACCTTCAGAGTCATCGAGGCCTGGCAGTAGCACAAAATTATCAGAAGCCAACAGTCCACAAGTACCATGAGGGGCAAGAAGAAAGAGGCATCCCGGGGTCTGTGGTATTCCATGTGGTGTGGCCCACAGTGCGGGTAATAGAGGGTGACATGATAAAAGGCCAGTCAACATCAGTGTCATTTGATGTCCACAACCAAAACAAGCAAAAATGGAGAAGGCTGAATGCAGTTGTCTCAAAAAGGCACTCTCTCTTGATCATTTCCAAAACCTGAGTGAAATTTCAAGTTTAGAAACTTTTGACTGCAGTAGCCATATTCCTGTAAGAGATTTTATGACACCACAAAAGTATATCACTTAATGATGCTCTCTCAGTATGTCACAAAAAGATCCATGGTTAATTGTGGAGTGGTGTATACTAAGGAGGAGTGAAGCCCTAATATTTAGGAAACTACCAAAGGTCTCAACTGATGCTGTAACTGGAGGCCCAGTGTGACCTCATGGTCCCCTTGGTGAAACTATTTTTTGGGGGGAGGTGGGAGTGGACAGAAATTATCACATGAAATCCCAACTGAAGTTCTCAATCAAGTGCAGGCCTTAAATACCCAACAGACATTGGAATTGATGTAATTCACTGTTGGAACAATTCTTGGATTGGTTTGGTGGCAAGTGAAGTGAGATCTACTATAGTGAGAAAGTCGAAGGAGAATTCTCTGAACCTGTCCCCTCCCAGATCGTGGTCAAGATAGCAAATCATAGACAACACATTCTAGAAGGAATGACAGTGATCAGTCCCTGTCTGGGGAACCAGAAGTGGTGATAATATTCATTAAATGGTACCACCCCACACGCCCAAATACATCTACATCAAAATCCTTGGACTATATCAATGTTAACTTGTTTGCACAATGGATCCTTCCTGACGAAGTTAAGGATATTGAAGTGATATTCATCTTGAATTATCCAGATGGACCCTAACTTGGTGACAAACAGAAGACAAAAGACAAGAAGAACCAGAGTAAAGGAAGTGATGTGACAGTGAAGCAGAGACATGTGACCACATACCTAGAAAAAAGTCAACAACCACCAGAAGCTGAGGTAGGCAAATACAGGTTTCTCTACTAGAGTCTCCACAGGAAAAAACAAACAGCACCTTAACTCTGGGTTTCTGGAACCCAGATGTGTGACATAACAGTTTTGTATCGTTTTAAGCTACCAGGTCTGTGGTAATTTGTTATGGCAGTATAATATAGACAGTCTCTGTCATATGTTCATTTAATTTGACCATCTGGCCCCTACAGAAATCGAATTGCTCTCAGAGAATGAATTTAGACTATCATAAGCTCTGCTGAGTAGTAGCTCTGATCACAGATCCTGTGCCTGACGTGCGTCCTCGCAGGATCAATTAACAAGGCTCAGGTAAACGGCATGCCACTCTTAGGTAGATTCGTGTTTCTTCTTCCACCCCAACTAGTAATGAGGTTTGGAAACTGTTCACATAACATGTGTTAAGCAGAAAGTATTCACTGGCGGGTTGCATCAGAGTTTTATTAACCCTTTTGCCCTCTATCATAAAGTACTGTAATGTGCTAGAGACCCCGGTGAGACATGTGCACTCCCTAGAGTATCAGATAAACCCTACAGAGATTCAAGGACCTGATGATTCAGAAACTCAGAATTCAAGGCTTAGAAGAAGGAGTGATACCTGGTCGACAATTTAAAAGCTGCTGCATTCTGCATCTCTCACCATAAAAGAGGAAGGCAGGACTCAGAGTTCTGCACACAAAACATTCCACGCCTGCGAAGACCGCTCCAGCCCACTTACAGGTGTCACAAAATGCTGCACTCCCAACCAGGAAAGGGGTCCGTAGCAAGTCCAGGCTGAGGTCAAAGCAGTCTTGTCATCTGATCCATGGCAGTGTGGGAAAAAAGATGTAGTACAAAGCTAAAGAAGACCCTCCATACAAGAATCACAGTACATGTTTCTAAGATTCTGGCACAAGACTATGCCCTCTTTAGGGTAGAACTTCATAGTTCCTGAGAAACTAGAGGTAGAATACTTCGATATTGATCATACAATATCAAATAACAATCATACAAAACAGCCCTTTATGAGCAACACTGAGAACCACCACATTGTGAATCTGTGCAGCAACACAAATGATGGTTAGACGGATGTGCTAAATCTGCTGGTAAGCCTGAGCAGGGGAGCAGGGTTTGAGTAAATTTCTTATTCTTTTTTTAATTTAGAGGAAAAAGCAAATTTCTCGAGTAGATGACCCACTCATGTTCCTCATTCTATAATTGCATTATATCATCATTACCTCTTCCCCGAATGCATATTCCTGGTCACGGTGGGTGCACAAATCCCAAAAGATCACCTGTAGACAAGGAACAGGCCAAGCTTGGTTTGTGAATAGGTCCACGGAATGAGCTTAAACTGATGGAGACTTTAGTAACACTACATAAAAATTTAGTTTGGAAAAACAGTGAAGAAGAAAATTTCTTCGGAAATGCCAGTTTTTGAGGAGAGAAGTCTTTGTTATCCACATTAAGAGGCAAGAAGAATTATCCAAGTTCCACACATATCCAGATGGCTGGGTAATGACCAGTGACCTGGCCTGGGGAGAAAGGAAAGCTCACGGGGAGGCAGGCAAACAGTTTTAGAAAAGCGAAGATGTTTGTAACTTCTGATCCAGCAGAGAAGTCACCAAACAATCAAGTAAACAAAATCATGCAGTTATTAGCTGAAACCAGTTTTTGTCACTAGCACTCTGGAATTAGTAGGAAGAGTACTAGGAATACATAACCAGGGTATCTGTGGTGGCATAGCAAAAGGTTACAAATGGGCCCAACAGCACGAATTCCCACATACCAAGGATAACCTAGCTCCCACTGCCTCTGGGAGGCCAAATGCTAAGTCCCTGATACCAAATAACTACCCCAAGGAACACCACCCACTGAAAACTTGACTGTCTTGGAAGATAGTGGTTCCTCTTCACACATGAAGGAATCTTTCCAGGCAACGGGTTTAAATTTCCTGCCTGCAGGTCTCAGCCAACACTACTATGTAGTCCTTACAATCTTGATCCACAGACACTGAGGCCCACACATCATTGAATTCCTTTAGGGACTTACTCCACAACTCAAGAGCATTACCCATGGCTACAAGATCTAGTGCTCATATCATAACCCACCATCTGAAACAGTCAGTTCAAACAACTCTAGCACAGTCTTCTAAAAGACAGTTGAGCTCCTAGAACAAGGTCAAGGCTTTGAAAGAATGAAGAGACATCTTTTGCAATGTGGAATATACATTCAATCAGATATTTTCATGTTTGTTTCTCAGCAGCATATTGCATGTGTCTACATATCGTGTTTCCCAGTGACTCACTTAGAGGTTTTGTGTGACTCATTCCCACATCTCCGGGCTGGAAGTCCTGGTCCCTAGAAGGATCATACTCTCTAGAGAACACACCAATGGCCCTATTGAATTTAAGTTACCTTTGTTACCAGAAAATTTAGACTTCTCATGCCCAGGATCTGAGGCACAAGAAAGGGGGTCATCATTGTGCCGAGGGTGTGATGGCTGACCTGCAAAAGAGGTAGTGGCATTTTTACACTGACAGTAGGAAAGAATGCATGCGGAATTCAGGAAATTCACTGTGCCTCTCAGCTCCCCTTTCGCCCAAGTTAACTAAACGTACATGTAGAGTAACTCTTTAAGTTTCAGTTGTTAATTGATATAAATGAGTTGTCTATTTAAAATCCACCAATGGAAGCAATGTTAACTTTCATCAACCAAACTTTTAGAAATGTCTTTTTTACACCTTTTACCTTTCTATTTAAGCTTTTTTATTGACAAATGATATTTACAAGGTACGATGGAATATTTTGATTCATATGTACATCAGGCAACCTATGAGTTCCCAATAGCATTAAGACATGTATAGTCTGCTGTTCAAATCCCTTACCCTACTGCTGAGGCTGGTCTGCAAATAAATCCTGAAGAATTGTGAGACTAATTTTTACTCTAAATTCCTTTCTCTCCAAGAGTAGGAACTGAAAGATAGATGTTCTCAAATTAAGCAGGGCACCTTCTTTAAAAGTCGAGAGCTGTTCTAGTAGACTTGGAGGAAATTAATTTAAAAATTGGGGAGCATAAAGGTGATTACATTATTTTAGTGTTAGCTGAAAAAGTATTTCTTAGATTTTCTTCCTATTACCAGTTATTTTCATATGCAACTTCATTGAGCTTTCAATTCTTTTATTTATGTTTTTCAAAGAATTTTTGTTCTTTGGTATCGGCAGACTGTTTTAGCTGTTTCTCAATGTGGCTTGTACATTGTCTTCTGAATATTCCACCAATTCTATTTTAAGATAATAATTATTCAAAGACAAATCATTCTATCATCATATTGTATACAGTTTAGAATCTTTCAAGAGCTGATACTTCAGTGGAACGACATATATTTTAATGATTTATCAAATACCAGTATTTAGGAACCATCAACATAGAAATGGGGAAAACACCTATTTCTAAAATATACACCTAAAATATTATGAGCAAAATATTTAAACTACACTAATTTTTAAAATTACTGTTTTGTGTATGTTAAAATATATGTCCAAATAAATTATTTTAAATACATTTTTATAAGAAATGAATGCTAAGTAGCCTGTGACATAACTGTCTTCTTGTGTTTCTACTTCCAAAATATGTCCTTTTACTGAAAAACTTGAATTTTATTCTACAGGAATGATTGGTTTCTCAAATAGGTAGTGAAATTTCTTTGTTCAAGAAACAGATTGTACCTCTTTATGGACACCAGCCAAATAAAGCACATCTGTTAAAAAAGAACTAAGTAGGAAAAATTAATGAGAAGCAACCTTAAATTCATTGCTAATGAGAATAGTAAAAAAATAAATCTCATTAGCATATATCTATGATTTCCTGGATCCAGAATTAATACTGTAAAATAGTTTGCCAATTTTTTTCTTGAAATATAATAATGAGGAAACCGAAGGACAAGCATGATTATTTTCTGTAAAGCTTCCACATACTTGTTAGAACATTTATTGAGAGAATTTCTACCTTGAATTATCCTACCAAGTGTCCTTTTATGAATTTATATAATGTCACCTTTTATATACTTCCCAAGACCCAAAATCCATGTTAATATTCAAACTCAGGTTTCTGGAGAGATCACAAAGCATTCCTTTGATTTGACTATAGTTTATACTCCCACTATAGAATTTTATAAATGAAAAGAGTTTCTACTTTTCTTTCAAATTAGAGGCAGTTGGTATAGATGGTCAGGGAAGTAATCACAGTTACCTTCAACAGTGTGGTTGGGAAAGAACTTCCCATCCTGATGCGTTGACATAGTTCAGGCAGGACGTGAAGGACCTGTTTTCTACCTGACAACACACAGCTCCACAGGACGTGATCCTTAGACGGAGCGTGAGAAACAGCTCAAGAGCTGCACTCACTCTGTATGATAAAAGCCACCAGGCTTCTCCCTGTACTATTTCCATGATGTCTTGGCTCTGAAGCTCACTGGTTAGTCCGCTCTGGGTCACACTTTAATCAACACTCAGAAAGACACAAACAAGTGACTTTTCATGGGTCTCAGAGACTCCTTTGTGTCTACAGCACACAAACTGATGCATACACACAAGTCATATCTGAAGCACTGTATTGTGTCATCCATATTCTCTCCAATTCTTCCAGATGCCTCTCATTTGTTTTATGATGCTTAAGTTCAAAAACAAAAACAATATGAGATAGTAGTAGGCACTTTAATGAAAAAAAAGACAGATTTTTAAGCTGTGTAAAATGCTTTTTCTCAAAAATAATGAATAGGGAAATAAAATTGAAACTCCAAGTCCCCAAAATAGTAATATGATGGAATGTGCTCTATGGAGAGCTTTCTGCAGGTGACTCCGCCTGATGTGAAGTACATGACGTGAGAGGAAACCGAAGGACAAGGTAATGAAATCTTCCTGGCACAGGGAGAAACATACTGTATGTTCTCACTCATAAGCAGGAGGTAAAACAGTGATGTTTAACAAGCAGAGAGAAGAGTGGTAACTAAAGATTGGTAAATGAGGAAGAAAGGAGGAGACAGAGAGTTTGCCTAACAGCACCAAAATACAATTACATAACAAGAGTAAGTCCTAGTGTTCCACAGCACAGTGAGCGACCACAGTTCACAACAATTTATTGCATATTTTGTAAAGATCTAGAAGAGAGGACTTTGAACTTTTCCAACATAAAGAAATCACAGGTGTTTAAAAGGAGAGGAAAGTGCCAGGTGTCCTGATTTTATCATTACACATTGCATACTTGTACCATTATCACTCTGTACCCACAAATGTGAACAATATAAATATATAAATAGATTCGAACGGAAAAAGGAGAGCACAGATAATCAAAAGTCTTGGAGATTTACTGCAGTCCCAGCGGGCATACCCCTCCTCATTCTGTGCCCTCTGGAACCCACCTACCCATGTCTGCAGCTA
The DNA here is from genome assembly GCA_004027295.1 of Dolichotis patagonum. NCBI lineage: Eukaryota > Metazoa > Chordata > Mammalia > Rodentia > Caviidae > Dolichotis > Dolichotis patagonum. The sequence goes on along the minus strand of PVJX010023125.1, from coordinate 21,769 downwards.
GAAAGATGAGCTGTCTCTCCATGACCATGTTTGTGGACAAAGCTATATGAAAAAGAAAATTAGCCCTGGTCTACATATAAGCCATTTATTGGAATCAAAACTGTCTTGGAAGACTCATTCACTATTGTTTTTTTATTACAAAGGCTCCTACCCACTTTGACTCCAGATCTTTCCTGCCTACATTTTAAGGTCATCTGGATTTTCGAGGCTTGCCTTTTGGGTAACTTCCCACAATCATCACTCAAGAAATGCAAAATCATTTTGAAATCACAGCCAATCTGTTTTATGTCAAGATTTGAAAACGCCGTAGAAGTAGTGTTTTGTGCTGGTATGTTTTATTCCCTCTCAAAGGTTTTATATCTATCTGGAAGATGCTAGTTTAATTAAAATTTCTTTCTAATTTGGCAGATCTTTTGTCTAAAACCTTGTAAATTAATTTGTATATGTAAACAGAAGATCTAGCTGTAAGTTAAAGTATGACTTTGCATTTTATGAAGCGTAAAAGTGTGTAAATGTATTAATAGAGGAAGAATATACAATAATAGTAAAAAAAAGTTCTACAAGAATATGTCTTTCTTCCTATACAGTTTATTTTGAAAAATCTCAAACCTAGCAAAATTTTAGACCACTGAATGAACAGCAGTTCACATCTTTATGTAAATTATTGATTTAAACATTTTGATTACTTTTTTGTCCATAGGGCTAGCTATGTATTTCACACCCAGACATTTGAGAATAGTACAGTATTAATAGAATACACAGCACACACTTTAACATTCTCAATTATCTCAAAATATTCTTTATATTTTTTTTCTTTTAAAAATCCAGAGCCCATCCAAGGACCATACGCTGCATTTAATTGGCATATTGTTTTGTTCCCTTGTAGTTTGAAATGGTCACCTGTGTCACTTTCTGTCTTTCATTTTGACATTTTAGAATCCAGACTAGTTGTTATATACAAATCCCCACAATGTGGATTTGCTTGATGTGTTTCCCATTATGATTAGATTGAGGTGAGAATTTTTGGCAAGAATCTCACAGAGGTGATTCATACTTCTACCTGTCTCCTACTAGAATACACAAGTGTCATTTTTCTTAAGATTGATAGCGTCAAGTTCAGTTACTTGGTTAAGGTGGGGTCTGCCAGATCCTTCTCTTATAGGGTACTGCAGGTGGTATGCCAGTTGTGAGACAAGACTTTTAAAAGGCATAAGATGCTACTACAACGTTGTTAATCCCATGCATGTGCTATTTCCAGGGCAAAGTTTTGAAGAAAACTATGCTTTTTTTCTTTCCATTTCCATGGCTTAGATGGAGACGTTGTAAACCCATGTGGGGGGCTGGAGATATAGCTCAGTGGCACAAGCACCTGTCTGAAAAGCACAAGATCCTGAGTTCAATTCCTGGTACAAAAAAAAAATCCCATATGGGACGATGAAACTACAAGACCAAGGAAACTTAATGCCACACTCAGATGTGGCATGTCCCCTAAAGGTTCATAAACTGTAAGACTGGTCCCCAGCGATGTGAGAGATGGTGGAACCTTTAAAGGTGGAACTTAAGTCATTTAGAGCATTGTTTTCTAAGGGATTAATACTGGTCTTCAGAGTGAATTCTCCAAACAATGAGTAGGGGAAGGAGACGGAGAGAGAAGGAGAGACAGACAGGCAGACAGACAGAGACAGAGAGAGAACTGGTTCCTCTCAGTCTCCAGTCACTGTGTGACTTCTTCTGAATTCCTCTCATCGTTTCTTCTAGCATGGGGCCTCATCAGGACCAAGCAGAAGTCCTTGCTATGGCCACACATTTTCAGAACTGAGGGCTAAATAAACTTCTTTTCTTTATGCATTATCCTGTATCAGGTATTTTGTTACAGAAAAAAAATGTTGACTGATACGCTCACACTCCTTAAAACACCATGAAGGAAACACACAGACACCTATGCTGGGATAACACAAGAGAAACAAAATCTCCACTGTCAGACTCTAAGGATTTGGTTTACTAGAAATTGCCATTCACATTATTCCAAATAATAGTTCAACACTTCTCAACATGTGTTTGCTACATTAGTTTGAAGCACTGGTTTTAATTTCTATTTATTTTGTACTTGTCTTTAGTAGCCATCACAGCTGAAGAGGATACTTCATAAAGTATATGTAAATTGAAGAGGTGCACAGTCACTTGTGGTAAACAGATCTCATATTATTTGCTCAGTGCCATTCATTCACTGCAAAGTTGTTTTGTTGAAATTCAGTTAGCAATGATGTCAATTATTCTAACTCAGAAAGTGTTCAGATTTGTATGTTTAACAAGCAGCATTAATGTCCATGGGGATTCTCCATTTGAAGTGTTTATACAGGTTACAGAGCTCTCATTTTCAAAGTTTCAGTCTATGATCACACACACTTTTATGTGTAGTATACATTGCTTTTGGCCAAGTATCCTAGAACAAGAAACATTTCTACATATTCATTTGCAAAATTCTCTATGACATGAATTTCTTTAGAAAAGTAGTAAAATTTTAAACTTTTAAAAAAACCATTCATCTTCAAAATAGTCAAATGCATTTAATTTTTCAAATTTTGTCCTGGTAGCATAATACTAATGAATTTCTTAAAGAAAATGCCTACAATTTTAGAATGCCGTTTCCTTCTTGTGAATGAGTAGAAGTAGCATCTTTGTTTTGTAACTCTCTAAGAACTCTTCCAAAAAAATGAGTCTTGTGTTAAAGCTATTTTAATGATTACTTCCATTTCATTATGGAGCATTGTAAATATTCCATTATATTTAAAAATAATATTTAAAAATTGAACTATATAGATGTAGATAATGTCCTACAAATACACTCCTCATTTCAGTCTCTTTGCTGCAATAAAATACCTATGGATAATTCAGTGAATAAATATTCTGAGAGATTCTGGCTCCACATTCTTACCCTAGTATAGATGCTTTTTTTAAAAATTCAGGTCAAAGTAACTGCTATATTAGTGATTACACTTGTATATCTTTTCCAAGAAATTTCATTTTTATTTAAAGGATCATTCACTTCTTATCTTGTCTGGTAAGTCTTTCCTTTTGGAGTCCACCAAAAATGTAGGTTTCTTTATATTTAAGAACATTTTTCATTGTCTGTTGAATGCCACAAATATAACATGTTAGAAATATGCCATATCATTACAACTTGTATAAAAATTGTATATCATTATAATTGTAATTGTATAATTAAATCCAATACATGTTTTTATTCCATTTTATGCAATTATTTTCTGTGTGTATCTGTTCACAAAAGAATGTATCTTAGTGTCTTCTTACTGTTAACCATTTGTTACTTCAGTCACTTCTGTCATCAAAACAGGAAGAATAAATGTTTCTCCAAAAGTGTACGGTTTTGTGATCCATCTTTTTTTTTAAAGTCTCAAAATAAACTTTTCAACTTTTGTCACTAAGTTGGTTGAAATTTTATAAAATATAGTTTGGGTGTTTATGTCTTGGAAATTTGGTCAAAATATGTAATCTATGTGTTCATCATTAAATGCCTTGCATATTTTGAGGTGTGGTTTCTCATAATACTCTTCGCTAATAACAGAAGTTACTACATACAATTTTAGAAATGTATTGTTCAGGACAGTGGGTATAACTTTGTCTTGTAAACAGTTTTCTTTATTATTTGGATTCTTGTCTTTTTCCATGACGTCATGGGAAATTTTCATTTCCTTTTACCTACTAGCACGGCACACAAACCCCAGGTCTAAGAGTTAACACTGTTATTTCTGGCTGTGGCTGACAGTTATTCTACCTTTAATCATGGTTTCTTTGCTTACCTGTATTGTCATGAATTCCTCTTTAGCTACGTTCCGTCTTGTGACATTTTACTCAGTTGAAAATAAATAATAAAATACCTCATTTCTCTCAAATCTGCACATTTTATGAAATGAAAGTCAAGACATAGTCAAGGAATCTGACGGCCGCCATTTTAGGCTGACCAGAGACACTTCAAGTCTCTTCCACCCAGCTCTGCTTGAGATGAATAATCATGGTTAATAAGGTCCAGTAACCATGGCAACACCCAGTAACTCCTGTCACTCTTTAGCCCTGCTCTTGACCACTCCCTGGACTTTCTCAGGCCTTGTCCCTGCTTTTCACCAAACTCCCTATGGAAAGTCCCATTTTGACTCTTTCCTCTCAGAGGGCCCCTTCTATGCTCATGACCCTATAAAATACCTTACAGTTTGTCCATGAGTTACTAGTCTGGCCTTAGGGCCAAGAATTTCCATATCATGTTTATGCTTCCGGAATGGACCTCCGCCAGCCAGGGGGAGAGGAAGTTGGTAGTTACACGAGTAGCATGCTTCTTTCAATCACAAATTCCTGTATTTTACCCAGTTTTCCAAGCTCTGAAATAGACTAGGATACTATCAGACAAGAAGCCTGCTTAGAGAGCAACAGTTGGACAATCCGTGCCATCAGAACAGACACAAAAAGGCCTCTGAATGAAGAAGACAAGAGACGGGGGATTCATGAATAAGAAAAGTCAAAGATGTCATTGTATCTAACAGGAATCTGCTCCAGCATCTGTCACCAGTCACCTGATACTATATTTATTCCTACATCATGCTAGGGCTATAATAATATCCTACACCTTTCCCAGGGGTCAGCAATCTTCCTAGCCACCCTGCATGTACAAGTTTTGTGCCCCTTCATCTTCAAGCTGGACTCTCATTCCACAGTTAAGCTTTGATTGTTATGTCTCCTTTTACATAAATTTTACTTTATTTAAAATACATCAAAAAGTAATTTTAGACACACTAAACATATTACAGAACTTGTTTTGCTAAAAATCTATAGTATACATTCAAGTAAAGGCTAAACATCCTATATTTGGAACAAAAATTAAACATTTACAGTAATCAGTTTCCTAAAAGTGCTATCTTTAATATCTATAAAGGGGAAACTCATTCTAGTGCTTCTGTTATGTCTTTTAAATTAAAAAAAAAAAAAAAAAGGAAACCATTGACTCGGACCAGGCTTCTGCTCTGGGTCCCGCAGATCAAACCAATAGAGTCTACTTAGAGAAGGTAAGGTACTCAAACAGTAACCAAGTAAACGGTCTCCATAAACCATTTCCATTTTCTAAAGTGCTATCAGATCATGTTGATAGCGGTGATCTGAACCTATTCTGGGAGTTTCCTGCTTTATGAATCAGTTTTTTTGTTTTGGCTTTCTTTTGCTCAAATAAACTATGCTGAATTTAATTGGCCTAAGGATTTTTTTCTTTTTAGTAGATTTGGTGAGTGAGCAAGATCGTAAACACAGCCCCAGCTATCAGGGGGGCTGAGTAACCACAATGCTGCCCTCATTGAACCCCTGGGCCCACTGGTTTCTTGCATCCAGGGAGTTGGGGCTAAGTTCTCTGTTATATCCCAAGCTCTATTCATTTGCATTTTGAGGTTCTGACTTTGTTTTAGCAACTTTTGTCTACATTAGGTTTGAAAGTCATAACCATAACAGGACTAAGTCCTAGCAAAGGCCTGGGAGTCTAACTAGGTCAGAGAAGAAAACTGAACTGGGTTCAGTAGGTAGGTGAGTTTACTAAAACCCAGAACTCATGGGTTCACCAGGAATTGGGGAATCCAGAACTGCACTTTTTAGAACTCCAGCAGGTTCCTCTGTGTTCTGGGAGCACACAGACCCTCGGGGTGGGCTGGTTAGAAGAGGGCAGATGACGTTTGGAGGTTTGTGTGGTTTGCCTGAGTCTGGGGTCCGCAACACATCCATTTAGACCTCTGACCAACTTCACATACGAGAAGTCCAACAACCTGTAGCTTTTTAGAGAACTAGATGCACTTCACCAAAAATAGTTTAGATTTATAGAGGCCACAGACAGAAAGTTTTCATTTGAGTAAAATTGTTTGTGACATACATTAGAAAAAGAAGGATTCACAACTACATGCAAACACAGAAATGCATTTTGAAATTAGTGTAAGGGTGTTTAGAAAATTAAACAAGGTAAAATGAAAGAGCCATTTATAAAAGTCAAGCCTTAGATCAAGGAGGTCTGCTTCTTTTAGCCACCTTTATGCTTTGGTTACATTTTTTTAATACCAGGAATCGAACTCAGAGCTTCATGCTTGCTAAGCAGGTGCTGGGCCACTGAGCTACATCTCTATCCCTTACAATTTAAACTGAGAACCAGAGTGTGAGGAAGCCTGGCTCTGTCTGTCCTGACAGCCCTGCCCTGAAGTCAGCAATGCAGAACCAGGCTGGGCGAGAAGCTCCTTTTTTTTTTTTTTTTTTTTGACACTTGCATTTAGTGAAGGAGATACATTCCTATGAAAAACGTCTCCATTTATGGTGCTATCTCTGCACCTTGGCGAGAGTGTTACGGTTTATCTAAATGTTCCCCAAAATCTCATGCAGACATAGGTGGGGGCTGGATCTAGAGTGTGTGATGCTGGGATTCAGGATGCAATGCTAGAATTAAGGGTATGAGTGCTACCTGCCCGAAGGATAGGTGACTGGATAATATACAAGGAGGAGAAAGAGGGCCGGCACTTGTTTGTAGCTTGCTGCCTTCTGCCTTCTGCCTGCCATGAACTGTTTCCCCTCTGCAGTGCCCCTCTGCCGTGTCACCCTGCCTTGAAGTCAGATGATTATGGACTGAACCCTCTACAAACTGAGCTACAATAAACCTTTCCTCCATTAACTTTGGGTGTTATTTTGTCTCAGCAACAAGAAAAGTAAGACAGAGAGGAAGAACTGAGTGATTATTAGAAGCTTTTACAATGGAGAAGTGTTGCAGTCAGGGCTTGCAAGGGAAACAGTTTAATACAGGACACTTAATTTATACTATGATTTTATAGTAGTCACCCAAAGAGTCAGTTACAAAAGACTGCAGGAAATCTGTCCACAAACTAGAGACTCAGACAGTGCAGCTGAGGGCCTGGATCCCGTGGCAGTGTCCCACATGTGTCCAGCTGAAGACCTGGAGCCAATGACAATGTGCCCCATGAGTCCAACTGGAGGCCTTAGAGCCCATCACAATGTCTCATGCAAGTGTGTTTCATGGATCTGCATTGGGAAGGCCCAAAAGTCAGTGATGGAAACAGAAAGTCAGTGCCAGCAGGATGAAGGATCTGAGGGATTAGCACTGGAGCCAGGAAGCAGTGCTCAAAGTAAGGACCCAAGCTCCCCTGAAAAGTACTACAGTCATGCACAGCAAAGGCAAGACCCTGAGCTCCTCTGATGATGAAAACAGTTGCGTTCAATCAGGAACGCTGCCCGTGGAGAACCAGCAGCACCACTTCCTCCTCCCCCATCCTCCTTTTTATGCTGTTGGCAACAGCCCTCAGGTGGGCCTTCCACACATCACACCAGGATGACTCAGTTCAAGCTGTGCTACAAGCAGCCCACCTGTTGTCAGTCCACCATAAGAAGTTTTGTCTCTGCGTAACAAGTCTCCGACCATTTCACCCCAAATAAGTTTCCAGTGTGTGCCTTTCTGTCTCTTGGCAGATAATGAAGGTGGAACTGAAGTCTGCTTACCATGGCAGCCCGGCTAACAATCACTTTAGAGTGATAATCAAGCCGGCCAATCAGAAAAGATCAAGGGTCTTCACTTAATTCCTTTGTAGAAATGAGTATATGGTTGGGGGTCAAGAAAATGGTTTCATTGTGCATGGTTTTGAGTGAATAAGAACAGACCCTTAGAACAGATGGTAGCTTTGTAAGAGAGTCCGTCCATGTGTGATGTCAGCTTAGCTGTGATAAGAACTAATCTTCAGTGAATTGAGAGAGTTGAGGCCCTTTGGAGGTGCTGTCTTTAATATGTGGAGGGGAATTTAGAAATTTTTGCATTTTTCTGTTTTTCAGGTGCCTTCAAGGTAAAGTAATCAAGGTAAAGCAAGGTAAAGCAATACATTTTGGGGTGGTATTTTCTGAACTCCTTTAATGGCTAGCTTCGTTTAATAAGTGATTCAAGCATAATTCTTTTTTTCTCTAGGAATATATCAGCTTTATTAATTTAGATAGAATTGTGACAAAACCTTCAACATTGTCTGAGGAAATAAGACGAGAGGTAATGATATTTTTAAAATGACTTTAAATTTGTTTTTATTTTAAAAAGCATCACAGAAAAAAAGGATAGAAATAATACAGAATTTCAAAAATATAGTAGGAAATTAACACCAGTTAATATATTGCATATTATTTTCTTAGAAGTAGTTGTTCAGGTTACAAGTTCCAGGCACAAAAAATGATCCAACAACAACAGCACAAAGTGTTCTTTTGATGAGCTGACAGAGATTAGTAGTGTAGTTATCTATCTTGCACACATAAACATGCATACATTTATGTATGTATACCTATGTAAGATCAAGCATAATTCTTAAGAACAAATTGATTCAGTGAATGTGAGTGTGATGTAAGTTAATAAATAAACTTTTCACAATGTCAGGAATTTTCTTTGCAATAGCTGCAAGTGACATTGGCTTGATTCATGGTTAGATATATTTGATGTCAGGAATCGAACTCAGGACCTTGCACTTGCCAGGCAGGTGCTTGTGAGGCTGAGCTATTTCTCCAAACCTGTAACAGATATTTCTGAAATGTCTAACTTACTTTTAAGTAAGCTAACTTACTGAAACTTGTTCACTTTCTTTTTAACCAGCTGATTCTGTTGCGTATTGGGAGAGGAAAAACTGATGAAGACAAGAGAAATGTGATTGTCAGTAATGGGAGGCTTCCTGATTATCTGTAATGAATGGAGGAAGACAACAGGTCTGAAAAGCACACAGCTGTGTATCCATTTCATTGAGAAAATGTGGAATGTCTTGACTAACTGGAAAACCCTCAGTAAAAAAATGCATTCGTTTAACAGATATTTGATCATTTACAAGTACCACAGTGCACCAGGGCCAGACGTACAGCAGACCTAGTTCCTTCCCTCACAGAATGGCCCAGAAGAACAAGATGCACAGTCTGTGTTAGAAAATTAAGCACCTGTGCTAAATGCTGACAATAACAGGATGTCTCTTCTACGTCACCTGAGCTGGTATAAGTACAAGTAATTAGACAGTTGAATTGCTCATCCTGGGTTTTTTGTTACTATGTATTTAACACCGAACATAGAGCTAGTCTCATATTATTTGATAATTGAATACATTATGCCTGTAGTAAGTCTTTTTTTTAAAGTATAGAAAAGCCAGATATTATCTGGCTGTGAGTAGACATGAGAGGGATAATACTATAAGGAAGTGTGTTTCTAAAAATTATAAAATGGGCTGCGGGTTTAGCTCAGGGGGTAAATGCCTGCCCAGCAGGCGCGAAGTCGTGAGTTCGATCCCCGGTACCAAATAAATAAATAAATAAATAAAATTATAAATTGGTGCGCATCCACAAATGCTGATGCAAAACAGTTCTAAAATGCTTGCTTCCTTGGTTTCCACTAGAAGTCATGATAACTAAGTTTAAATATTCTAATATATACATAAAATCAGAAATCATAACCACTCCTTATGCAAGAAAGTTAATATATATTTTGGTGGGTGAAGCTATAGGCTATGAAAGATACATTGTTTAAGTCAAAAATCACCATCTGCCCTAAAATGAAAGAAGAAAAATATAGCACAAAAACACACTTACATGAGAAGGTAGTACGTAATTTGTGGAAGAAGGAAGCAATTTTATGTGTGATTAAGCCAGGTAAAATTAAAAGGGAATTACTTATATGTGTTTTTCGGAATCAAGCATTATTATCAAAAGTTTGACTATGCAAAATTAGAGTTTGGCTTCCCAATTTAAAACAGAAAGTTTTCCATGGAAGATTGAGCCAGTATTAACAGGATACAGGTCTTCATTAGGCCTTAGTTTACCTAGGAAGGCTGAGGGCCTCTCAAAGACCTGTGTTTTCCCATGGCTACGTGGCTTTTTGTATTTGCCTTTGAAGCCATTTGAGTATCATGTGAATAATATTGTCCTTGTGGCTTAAAATTTTATTTTAATTAGAGATTTTGAATCTCTTATTTTTTGCCCTCTTCCTCATATCAAATTATAGATTAAGCCTTTTGACTTTGAAATAAATGGAACATTCCAGAAGGGTTTCTGGAACATATGAGAGAGACACATTAAACTAGTTTTACCTGATATGTTACAGTATGTAGAAAGCACTGTCAAACAAGTAGTTCTAAGTCTTTATATTTGAATGAATACGTTAGTATATGATCTAAAAATTGTATAGAACTCATAGAAATCTGATAGTCCTGATATAACACCATTAGACTTTTTTTGTTCATTTGTTTGTTTTTTGTTTTTGAGACAAAGTTTCACTCTGTAGCCCAGGCTGGCCTTGAACTTGTGGGTCCTCCTGCCTCAGACTTCCCAGTGCTGGGATTACAGGAATGCTCCACCATGCCTGGCTAATCCTGTTAGTTTTAATGCTAGGTATTTTAAAATATTGTGACAGAAATAACCAAATTCCTTTAACATTTACATAACTAATATAATGAACTGCTAAAGTATTTGGTCTTCAAGAAAACTTACAGAAAAGATAAAAAAACACAAGATTTTGAGAATTTTGGGGCAACAGAATTAGACTAGATTAGAATTCTCAATATGTTTCCTATGAAGAAACTAAGTCATATGACCTCTAGTCCAACATCAGACAGGGCAGAATTGTACTAAATACAAGAAAATGCTTTGGCAGATTTTTATGCCGGGTTAACCAATACTGACATTGTTAATACCTACAATTTGAACGAACTCCCCCAGATTGATCCAAGGCAAATTGCCTGTGGTGTCCTGTCCTGATATACCAGAGTTGGAGAAACGAGGATTTGGAAAGAAGTGAATTCAATAGCAAGAGACCCATGGGGGTAGGGGATGCAAGGAGCTGCATGGTCCTCCCTAAGTCTATAAAGTTTCCATTGCTAAAAGTTTTATACTCCTTACCATACAGTAGAAAGGAGACAGAACTTCAAGTGACACACATCTGCTATCTGGTGAGCCGGTTAAACATTTAGCGATTTTATTCAATTGCTCCTGTTAATAAGGCATTTCACAGTTCAGATCTTAAATATCCTCCCAAAGCTCATGTGTTGCAAACTTGCTCCCAGCTGGTGGTATTATGGAGGGGCGATAGAAAATCCAGGAGGTGGGCCTAGATGGAGACAGTCACGTCATTGAGGGAATGTCCTTGTCTATCATGCTCAGTCTTGTGGAAAAGTTGAAAGAGTAAATGGCCATTTTAAATTGAAATTGGCAAATAAATTGGATTGTATGACCAAATATATATCACTAGCTTTAATGGTAAAATAGTTACTGGATGGTATATGTCCTTAGCAATAGAAACATACATGTGTCTTGTTCTCCTTAATTCTGATATGACTAAATACTGCAGGACTTTAATGTACTGGGCCAAGATATATTTTCATGAAGTAGAGGCAGCTTTTTGTGACCAAGCAGCTGATGAAGGCCCGACTTTTTATGACACTGAGTCTGAAAACTTGGTTTCCTGAAAATAATACCAAAGACTGGTTTTAAATCTCAGTTGAAGGCATTATTCTAAGTTCTTCTCAGCAACCATACTGCAGTAAATCTTTGGGCCTTCACTTCCTGGCTTCATATCTCTCAACTCCAGACAGTACCTCTAGGCTCATGGAACTGTATTCCTAATGGAGAATTCAAAGTCAGTGATTGCAGGGAAAAGTTCCCGAGAAACAGATGACAACCTAGATAAGGACACCTTTTCCCAAGATATAGGAATAAAAGGGTGTTGTAAGGACATTCTATCCCTCTGAATTTTTCCTTGCTTTTGCTTCTCCTCTTCACTTGGCAGGACAATGATGTAACCAGATTTTTGATCCACTTGTCCTCATTTTATCCGTTATGGAATGCTAGATTACATGCTAGCTAGCCAGGGAGGAGTTTGTGCAGTTACTAATGTTCTTTGTTGCATATGGATGCATTCATTAAATATTGTAAAGACTCAGTTATGAAAAAAAAATTAATGCACAGCTATTCAATTAAAAAAGATAGACTCCTCTGGCTCAACCTTTGATCACCTGATTTTGATTTATCTGGTAGTTTATAGAGATCCTGGCTGTGATGCAATCTTGAAACTCTTGGTAATACCCTAATAGATTTACCAGTAATCTCCCTGGTGTGCTGTATTTTCTCAAAATCTTCAGTACCCACGAGCAGCCATCTGCTGAATGCTAAATAGCCTTGTTTTGAATTGAATAACAAGAATTTAAATACAATAATGAAAATAATGCTATTTATGTACGACATTTGATACTGAAAATCCACGATGATTGTGATTAAGAGTAGCACTGATGCCCTACAATTTGGCTTCACTTTCATGCAAGTCTGACTGTCTAATGAAATTCCACAGGAGGCCATTAACCTAGACTAGTCTCTTGTACTGGGTCCAATAGACCAAGCCAGTACCAAATTTAATCACAGTCACCAAGTGTTAATTATGGGAGGCTCCATAATCAACTGAGCTGTAACCAGTTAAGTTGCCTATACCTCACTTCTTTCTCTATAAATGCTGTAGATCATGTTGGAGGAAGTTCTCCAAATCTGTTCTGGTTCTGAGCATTTCCCAATTTGTGGACCATTTTTGTTTTGTTTCATTTTCCTTTGATTAGATAAATTCTACTAAACCTGATTGATCTAAGGGTTTTTTCTTTTAACATCTTCATGGAGGCCTGAAATCTCCCAAATGTTTGTCATTCTTTTAAATGCAGTCTTTCTCCAAAATGATATGCTTTCAAGTTTCAGAAACCATTGCCTCAGTAGATGTTTTATATTAACCTGATCTGTCAATAATATTTAAATTTGTGTACACCCTATTAATATTTATTATACATTGTGGGATTATTTATAATCCCTCTATAAAATCCTGAGACGTTACTTCCCAAAGGATGAAAGGCAGCACCTCTGTATTGTGATTTTTAGAGTTTCTTATAACATGAAAACCACTCCACATACTGTGGGACTTCTTCCACCCCGTTATAGTACAGATAACCAGAAATCACTTTTTTTTATTCTTAGAAATGTCTTTCTTTAGATCTACTGAGGTTACTCAGTTTCCTACCTCTTCATAATTACTTACTGAGAAAGAAAACTGTATGCAGTAGCATTAATTTGTAAATAGATACATACTTGATAGAAAAAATTATCAAGTGCATCAATATCCAACTAAACTTCATTAAAATAAATTTATCTACTACATTTCCTCAATTGTACTAATACTAGTTCTTATATCTTCTACCTCCTCTCTTTGAATACCATTAATAACCCATAGCTTTTCATACTAGACAGTCTTGACTTGTTACACTTAATGATAAACTTTTCTTACTGATTCTCAAATGTGCACACCATGACTATAGGTGGCAGGTTTCAGCTGGCTCTTTGTCCTTTCAACACTAGCCTATACTTTTTTTAAAAAGTGTCTCAGCTTACTTGTAACATAAGATATTCCAGGATCCATTGAGTGCTTTTCTATTCCTCAGAATGGAATTAGCTACCTAGAATCCTGAGCTCCTTAATCCAGAAGCAATCCTAGAGAAGGTATGTTTCCCGTGGTTTCCCATGAATACTACTGTTGGCCAAATGATTAGACCATTTTAGTGAGGATCAGAAAAGTGGTCTTTTTGGTTTTCAGGTCTTCAGTTCATAAGATATTTCCAAACTACAAAATTACTGAATCGTTTAAAGATTTTCTCCTTAAAATTAAAATTTGGAACATTATTTACATTTTTAACCTTTAACCTATGAAATTATATTTCAGCCACACAAAAATTGTCACATTGAGAAATTACTTTCATTTCATTGCCAATAAAATACCATAACAATGCATTGTACAATATTCCTCAGCTGCTTTGATCTGTCAATTACATACTACAGCTATTCATGTCTAGGTAACAAATTTATGTGCAATACTGAACAAAACCGGGGGTAGGTCATCCTCCTCTTCAAACATAGGCCAGGAAATAGAAAAGAAATTTAGCTGTAGAACCATTACCTCAGCACAGAACTGTGCAGTGACACAGAGCCAATAGGAAGAGAAAGGCAAGAATCTTCTCATAGTCAAATTCAGAGCAGATTTGGTTGTTGGCATTTTTGTTAGAAAGGATGGTATCTGAGCAGTTTTGCTTCCTTTCAACACACTTTCATGTAGCATCACAAAACTCAGTCTCTGGAAAATGATTTCCAGCAGCTAGACTGAGCTATCAAGGAGTCTGCCAAGACTCTCTGGCATTTGGGATTTGGCAGAATGTTGCAAAATAAGTTTGCTTAGATAATTCTGGTTTTGCTACAAACCCAAATGTCTGGGAAGTCATTCCAAGTGTTCCTGACCACAGGCTTTCCTCACATCTTTGGATTATGTTACTTTTATCTGCTGGGTTAAATGGCAAATCACGCAGTGTGGGGTGAGATCTGATACTAGGCCTTTTGTTTCAGTGGACTCTGTCAAATCCTCTTCAAACTAACAGATCATTTGATTGTTTTTAAAGTAACCGCACCAAATGGAGGTCATTTTTCAAATCTTTAATTTTCTGTGCAGTAGACTTTCTCATTCCTACACAGCCACACACCCACGGGGCTCACCACTTGGTTTATGGAGTATAGATACCACAGGTCCCCTCCTTGTTTACCACAGCAGAAGCATTTTTACGTCTGAACTTTGAAACCATAATGACGTGCACGTGTAAACACTATTTATATCAAGCAATGCAAAGCGAATTCTGTTATGTAAGAGGCCTTTCGCTCCATCTTCAGCATATATTTGTTATAGCTCTTAACAAGAACTTAAGGTCCAAAATGTGCAGCAACGAGGCCGGGCAGGCCTGACTTCCAGGCGGGATGAAACGAGCATGCGCAAGAGGTCAAGCCCGGGGATTTTGAAAGCAGTGGGGCTGGACCTCAGCTACCTAAGAGGCAAACGTGTTTTAGAAAAATAGAATAAATGGGCCTCAGAAGAGCACTAACGCTAATAATGGGCTCACCAGAGCAGAGAGGCGCCTCTAGTTAGTGGAGAATTGTGACAGAAAGAGAATGGGGAGGGGTCCAAAGAGAAAGGCTGGGCGCCCAGGCTGCTGTGAATGGGGTGCTGCTCGTGGTCCCCGGGTCCCCGTCAGTGCCAGTCCCTGCTGGGAAGCCAGATCCCAGCTGCTTCCAGCCCACCTCGTAAAGGAGGCGCGCTCCACAAGAAACGAAGGCAAAACGATTGAGTAGCTTGCCTGGCATCAGTCAGGGAAAAGTGTTATTTTACATATCTTTCAGTCAATGTGGAAATTTGTTTTCCATTTTGCCTGTACATGTGATTGTTAGTTTTCATGAAAAGGAACAAGATAAGCATTTTGTAAGATTAGATACAATAGATTTTTAAATTTCATAATAGAATTTGAAAAAATAGATTTAAACTAACTTGTGTGAATAGAAAGCACATTGAACTGAAAGAGAATCCCATAAAATTGTCATTTATGGGTTGAATCAACCCTGTCTTGAAAGCTTTTGCTAGTTTAGGACTATGAGGCAATGTAGGCTATGGTTGGCAGTTTGCTTTTGTTACACAAACTTTCTAGCTAAGTCAAAGAAATATTGACATCTAAACAATAAAACTGACATCATTGTCAGTAATAGAAGGAATAGATTTGCTCTGCTTTTGTAAACATCTCACCAACCACAAAGCATGTAGTTGAAGTATGAAAATAGGACATGTCGACTTCCTGGAACCATTGTGACATTGCTTCAAAAAATACATCTGTAGCATTATAATGGAATTAATATGTTAAGTAATTTACAAAAAGAGTAAAAACAAATGGAAACTAAAACTGCAATAAACTCAAGTAATTAATCAGGTGAAAATATTAGTTTCTTTCTAAATAACCCGCAATATCCAGTGTTCGTTGATCAGGATATTTTGACATCACGTGTACTTAACAAAGGAGTGCTTCTCAGCGCTACTGAACATGGGAATGTGCCAAGTGCCTGCAACAGGTTGTATGACTACAACTCTACGTCTTTAGTAGGGTACACAGCTAAACAGAGTTGGACTGTGCCCACTGATAAGGAACAATTCTACTGCTGCACGGTTTTATCATCACTCTCTGTTTGCTTAGAGCTTTTTACTCTGAAAAAAAAAAAAAAAAGAAGAATGTATGGAAATGTATGCACTGGTATTCCCCATAAGCTGTGGGGGATTTTCCCCCCATAAACTGTTAATTCTAAATTCATTCAGTGATTCTGAGTGTCTCCAAAATTGATAGTTAACCTACTTACCACGATCTTCCCATAATCCCCGATTTTGGTTAGAGTGGAAATACACCCAGCTAAATAGTCCCGGGCCCGGCCTCTTTGCACCATGAGGATTGTCACAGAAAGAGATGTAATCACAAACCACTGGAAAAGGTGGGAGCGCTGCTCCTAGTGAAGCTCTTCGATGAGGGTAGCACGCCTGGTAGAAACTGCCGAGCTCCTTCTCCTTTTCTCTTCTTCCTGCCTAAAATCAGGAGTGTCGCAGCTTTCCTTAGAGAGAGATCAAGTTCTCACCCTAAAGCTGGAACCACAAACTGCATAGTTAGGTCATTCAGACCTCATCTCGGTCTGGAGGAGTTTACATTTGTGATCTCAGGGAAAAGTTATTGGAATTCTAGTAAGTAAATTCCAATCTACCACTTCCAGTACAGCCCACAGTGAGACTAAAGAGACAAAGACTTACCTGAAGTTGTGGGGAGCCCAGCGGGGCCTAAATCCAGTCAGAACAACAAAGGCCTTGCCCAGTGCCAAGCCCAGGTTTTATTAAGACGTGGGGGAGTGACTTGGGACTGAGTGACTGAGAGTGGTGAGACCTGCAAGAGTACTGGGAGCTGGGCTAGGCAGGAGACACAATGGCACCTTCACAATACACAGAGAGCATACGCAGAAAAAGCACCAGACTCCAGTAAGAGGTAGCCTCTAATTAGAGTAATCTGAATAACACGGTTTAGGGAGAATCTTATGGCTCTGGTGAGCTGCTTCAGCTCTCATGTCTAGCTTTTCTCTGCCTGGGAAGGAGTAGATCATCTCCCTAACCAGCTCTGCGCGTATCAGTACACCCAGAAGCCGGACAAAGGGGAATCACAGTGGAAGCAAATTACCTTCCTTCAGGAGTTGCCATCCAGGTGGTCCTCTGCACAACTAGAGAGAGGGTGGGGATTCAGGGACGTGAAGGAGCCACTACAGTACAGAGTCTAGGGCCACTCTGTAGGGAGCTGTTGAGGCTGGAGATTGAGCACATGTGTGGGGCTAAAGCAAGCCCAGCCCGGAAAACACAGAGAGCCCAAAGCAAGCTATGGAAACGACGGATGCTGTTCCAGCATCCAGAAGGCAGGCGGCCAGGCCAGCCAGGCAAACAAGGTGCGAGGCAGCGGGGTTGCAACTGAGATTCTCCTTCAGCAGTGTATGGATATGTAAATAAAGGTGCTACAGTGGTCGACCAGTACCTTCCCTCCCATCAGGAGGGTAAGGGCTCCACCTGACCCCAGCTTTGTCTCTTCTTTATTTTTTCCTCCTCTCCTGGTCCTTCACTCCAAGAACCTCAGGAGCGCATGGGTCTTGGCACCACCTCACCTGAGATACTGGATGAGAGAAAAATAACCCTTTTCTCTGGATAAGCTAAACTCAATTTTGAACATCTATACTGGATCGTTTTCTACATCTACCAACTTAAAATAGGAAAATTAAAAACTAAAATCGTGACTTTAAAGCATTTCCTTTTTTTTTGTTCTAGAACAGGGGATTGAACCCAGGATCTCCACATTGAGTTATACCCCCAGTTCTTTTTTTATTTTGAGAGAGTCTTGCTAAGCCTCTAAGTGCCCCAGGCTGGGCTCAAACCTTTGTACTGCCTACCACAGACTTCCAGAATGTGGGATTTACAGGTGTATACCACCACACCCAGCAACTTTCCACATGTAAGCTGGTGGACCCACAGAACCCACCCACCTCCTTTTTTTGTATGGGAAATCAAATTTAGGACCTTGTACTTGCCAGGTAGGTGCTTTTGCCAGGTAGGTACTTATGCCACAAATTTAGGACCTTGTACTTGCCTGGTAGGTGCTTATCCTTTGCCCTCTATTTTTAATATAAAATATTATATCACAAATGCATGAATTGTGACAAATTCAAAAAGAAGCCATACAAAAGAAGTACAATTTATAAAAATAGAAACACGTAAGAAACAAAATTTTATGTGGCTTTATAAAAAATCTGACATGGTTACTGTGTGTTACTGATATGGTAGTCCATTGCTACTATACTATCACTGCCCCATCTGATTAAGTTCCGAAGACAGAAAATGCTTTTTCATGTTAGATGGTAAATAATTAAGTTTTAGATTTTCAAAATATACATAGAAGAAGGAACTATCACTTCTCTGGGTAGAAGATGGCATTATCTGCCAAGATCCTTGAGATAAATGCCAAGAACTAGATGAGTCAAAATTTTCTGGCAAAAATAAATGCACAAGTTTTGAAATTAATCACATTTTTTGAAAAATGCTTATGCTATGTACCCTGAGTGTTTGTGATCCCTAGGAATATGACTATGTTAGTAAAGCCAAGAGCCACATGGAGTCCTGGAAATATCAAGCCAGATTCTGGAAAGGCATGTTCATCTCCATAATTCAGCCTGGACCAACAGTGATGCGTTTGTCACATGAGATATTTTTCTCCCCAAGACAACCAAAATATACAAACAAGCTTACCATTTATTGTTTAATTGGCACAAAAGCATAGTCTCAGAAGACAGACACAGAATGAAATTCTCTGATGTCAGTGAATGATTAAAAAATGAACTTGGATTAGAATGGAAATCTTCCTTGTTGATCTCTGCCATGTGTGACCTATGCAGTGATAGGAGAAGGTCTCAGAGGTCTTCAATTATTGAACCTATCCTTTGTCTAAACACTTTCTTGGACTGATGCAGAATGTCAACCATAATTAAAGTAGAGAAATGGAGTGGCAGATAGAGAGCTGGGAAAGAGAAGGAAGAAACTTCACATTTCACAACCACAAAACCACTGAGCTGTCACTGTATTTCGCTTTCATTGGTGAGTAATTAAAAAATGATTCTCAGGAGAAGCAAAGTTCTATTTCCCTTGTATTTCTCACCTTTGGGTGTGTATTACTAAAATAATGAGATACCAGGAGAAAATTCACTCGTACATCTTGAGTGCCTGGTAGAATTAAGACACTAAGAGAAGATACAAAATGCTTCTCGCTCATAATACGTTCCAGTCATTGCTGCATTTTTGCTTATAGATAAATTGAAGTTTTTCCTAAGTACTATTATTAGGTTCAGCATATTTTTATGTAAATTGTAGAGGAAAACATATTTTGATTTATGGTGTGTTTCTCAAGGTAGAATGAGACAAAGAATGCATCTTGATGTGACACGAGCAAATGTATTAAGCAGTGGTATGTGTTGAGATTATCCACCAGTCTACATTTGGCCTTCAATCCTAGCAATCTAAGCCACTACTTAATTGAAATGAAAACTAGTACATGGAATTAGTATTTGGGGGGTATTGTATTATTTCAAATGTAAAATATAGGCAGACCCAAGTGCAAGATTCTAGAATGTGTAACAAGTAGTTTGAAAACTGCAGCCACATTAACCATATTTCTCCCTTCCTAATTTGCTATTCAGAACCGAACTGACAAGCCAGGCACACACACATGTCTAACCCCAGCTACTCCACATGCCCAAGCAGGAAGACCGCAAATTCAAGCCCAGCCTGGGCAAATTAGTAAAACCTTATCCCAAAGTAAAAAGGCTAGGAATGTAGCTCAGTGGTAGAGACGGCTAATGATGGAAAAGAAAAAAGGAGGTAAAGGGGAAGAAGGGAGAAAGAGGGGAAGGAAGCAAGGAAGGAAGAGACAGACATCGGAATATCCAGTACTCTTTCTTTGGAATGCTAATTCTTTCTGATAAAGAACAACACTAACAATTCCCAAGCCCAGAAATCTATCACTGAGTATCTAACAGTAAAACCCCAAACTTCCTAACTTACAAGATTGTTAAAATCTATGCAGCTTTTTGGAAATCATCCCTCCCCTATCGCTTGCTTTAAGGAATAGGTTAATTGCAATAAATCTGAATAATATTACATAAAATCTCCCTAGTCAACCTATGTGTTTCACTTTCTCAAAGGAAGGGAGGGTTATGAGTTCTCAATAATAATAATTAGACATATTAAATCATAACAATGAATGCAATTCCCTTTAATATATTGTATTACTTTCACTTACAGAAAGATTGACCAAATTCTGCTTTTCTTACATATGAACCACGTGAGCCAGCTGTACCACTGCTGTAACAACTACTGAGAGAAATAAACTTACAAGGAAAGAAGTTCATGTGTGACTCACTTGCTCCAGTTGTTTGGGGGCTGTGAGACATGGTGGATCCTGGTGGTGGTTCCTGGTGGAGAAGGGGGCAGCCAGGAAGCAAATGAAGAGACAGGAATCGGCTAGACCCCAAGATCCCCTTCAGGTCGCACCTCCGGCTGACCTACCTGTCTCCCCCCGGGTCCCAGTTCTGAAGGCTCCACCACCTCTCAATAGCACACAGGCTGGTGACCGTGACTTTACCTTATCAGCCTTTGGGGAACACTGGAGATCTACATCAGAAGGATCATATGCAATTAATCCAAAGTTATGCAGAAAGTTCAACAGTAGCTCCATGTTAACTGTTACTTACACGCACTCATCCTTTCACTGCCATCACTGGAGCATTTACACACACCGAAATGGCTACAATAGCACCAGGTGGCATAGTCTTATGGGGCCACCGTGGTGTGTTGTCCATCCCTAATCCTAACACCTTGGGCTGAAATATCACTATGCAGAACGTAACTTTTTACCACGTGGTAGTAAGTGGTCAAGCCTAAGGGTGGTTACTTTACATTTCAGAACACCGCACCTCTTTTAAAAACCTAGGTCACCGCAGGAACTGCTAGAGCCCCCGGGGAGGCACTGCTGAGACTCTGAAGCATTGGTTTGCAGGGAAAGAGCAAGTACACTGCAGATGCTGAGCAAGCCATGTAACACTTAGTGAGCCAATTAAATTTAAATACGCCTTTTGGTCCCCTTTCTGTCAGGCTGTGAATATTTTTGCATCCATTGAACTCGCATTGATTTCCCTTAGCTTTTTAAAAATACAGCACTGACACAATTCAAATAATTCTATTGTTTTTTAGGATTTTAGGAAGCCAGCCAGGACCAGAACCCAGTTGTCCTGAGTCTCACTTGTTTGCTTTCAATTCCACCGCTATGAGAGCTACTTAGGAATCGTAAACACCGCCACTGTCAACGATACACAGTTTTCAAAGGCTTCCATGTTCTGTTTAAAGTTCCACTAAGCATGTCATTGCTTGTCGGCTGTTGGGACTCACAGAACTAAATAAGATGACACGTGATTGCTTGTGGAGGAAGACAGGCAATGTATTTGAAAGGAGAACTAGCAGGCCTACCGAATATTTTAGCCTCTAAATAATCAGCATTCAACCTGCATTTTTATGCATTAGCTCATACAGAAACATGGAGTAGGTTTAGCATTGATTTTTAAATCTCAGTAGCTAAGAATAAGCTTACAAAAAGCCCAGAAGGAAACCAAAGTTTGGATAGCTACTTAATCATGTCACAAGTAGGCCAATAAGAGCAGGGAAGAGCAGTAATGTTGTTGTGAAGGTATTTTTCTTCAGGAGGGACAGAATTAAAAA